>DWPA01006759.1:0-10787 GCA_018251375.1 Calpodes ethlius
ATACATTTAATCATGTGATGATCTTTAGCAAAGTTGTTTTGTATGAGCCTAGGAAGGTTTCTAAGCTAGTAAGACCAATATTCGAGAGATATTCCGTGGCAGTGAGTGTTAGCGTAGCAACGCGCGCAGGATTTAGCTAGTTAATTAATACAAATATTCTCATTGATTTCAGTAGAAGAAACATTCATGTACATACTCTAAAATTGTCTATAACTTTTTAAAGGTATTCATTTAAGAATTAGGACTAGTTGAGCTACGCCTTTTACCGTAACATAAGCCGTTATTATGAGGAAAATCTCAAGAGCAGTTGCACAATTTACTGGTGTTTATGAAGATTATGAAGGAGCTTATTCAATCGATATTATATTTAGTCGGAGCGCTTCAATTATGAATTTTAATAGCAGACAGTGCAGACTAAGCTTCCTGTTTTCTGAACGGTGAAAAGTCCTTTGTACAATAATCCGATAATAGGTTTGCACTGATCCGATAATGGTTTGTAGTCTAGTAAATTTCATAGTTATAAAACTTTTCATAAAATCAGATATCGGATTGAAATCGTAAGTATTCCTGAACATTTCCTGTTATGAAACTGGGGAAAGGATTCCACAAGTGGGTTTGTGGAAACCACTCTAACTTGCCTCGTTACTGCTTCGTGAGGGGTATTGGTCAACTTTTGTTTATCTTTTAATAGATTCCAAATAGAAAGAAAAATCTTTAGAAACGTGTAATTCTGTGACTTTCTGTAGGTTTTTTTTAGAAGACTCCGTAGCCTGGTTGGTTGTGAATCTGCCTCCAGCAAGAGGTTCGATTCTAGGCCGGCCTAGACGTTAATATTACACATAAATGTTTGTTCTCGGGTCATGGGTATCAGTGATGTCTAATTTGTGTCCATGCCATCCGCGGCATAGGGAATCCCAATACGTGGATGTGACAGTGTAAGCGTCTATTTAATTTAGTTAGTTTATTTATTTCATTGATAAGACTGTGCTTATGTCTATTTATAGTAATGTTAAGATTTTTAAGTTTTTAAAAGGTACCTATGATTTAGTTAAGCTTACGACTATTTTCCATCAGAGTGTTGAAACAAAAATCTGTTTTTTATTTCTGCACAACGATTTTATAAATTCAATAGAACAGGGATTAAATATAACGATTAAATATAACGTCAGTACGTTTATGATCGCGGAAAAGTTACCGATGTATTAGTCACGTAGAAAGTGTTAACCTTATTTGATAACTGGCTTTGTAACTTAGAGATGGAGATAAGTAAAAGGTGTTAAGTTAAGTTAGAGGTTTATAGAACTCTGTGACTTCCGAAAGGAGTTCCATATTTTATCTTCGACTCTTGTTTAGGAGGATGTCACAAGAGTAGAAGAAGTTGAGTTGTAAGAAGACTCTTTATCAGAATCTTTTTTTATGATGCAAATTTGACTCAAACACATAAGCGGATATATTTTTATAATGATTCGACAATAATAAAACTTTATAACTCAACTGTTGCTACCACACACTGCAGTGAAATGTATAAAACAAGTGAGAATCAGACCTTCCTATATTACTGTTTTGAATTGTCTTAAGACTTCAAACGATGGTCAAACCGTAGAATTCTCAGGTTAAGTTTCATTTATACCGCTAAATACCGAAATGCAGAAATTTCCTTTCCAAGGAAAAGTAATGATATTATTTTCCTTATCAGCAAGCAATGTAGGAACGTCGTAATGAAGCTATATTATTATGCAAAAGGATAAAGCGAATTTGCCTCCGTGTTACGTAATTTTGATTCAATTTTGTAGATTCGTTGACCTTCGGGGATGAGTGTAAATTTTCTCCGACGATTCGAATGGAAAAATTGGAGCCGAGGGATCTGTCAAACTTTAAGGGCTGTTTAACGGTCATTGGGTCCGTAGAGCTCTGGAATTTGAAATAAGAAATGATTTTCTAAGTGGCCTTACTTTTATTTTTCATATTTTTTAAGCTCAATCACTGTTTATTTAAAGATCTTTTTTAACAAGTTGTTTTCTATTAAATAATATATCAATATCTGTAGCATTATTCGTAGACTTACAACTTTTGATGTAGTTACTTTTTCAGGTCTAATTTTGACATTGATATTTACAAACATCGACTAGTTACATTTTTTGTATATACATAACATATTTTAGTTCGCTAAATACACGACTAACATATATTTAAATTTACTTTTGAACGATAACTGTTCCATATCTGGGCTCGGGTCTGCTCTCACATCGTGAAAGGTAAAGGTTTTAGCCCACCACGCTAGCCAAGTGCAGGTAAACAAACTTTACACACCTTTAAGATCATTATGGACAATAATTACTTGCGCAAGATGATTTCTATTAGAGATCAAATGCTATTTAATTAAAAGAGTAGTCATATTATAAGATTAAATAGCCATGATGTCGGTGTTTCATTAACGTATTATAATAATCTAATGTATTGTGGAGCATAATATTATTTTTCTGTCATTCTTATCTGGCTGGCTACTACCACCCATATTTGTTGTTATTGTCTAAAATATAAAGTAGCCTATTGACTCGGATACTATTGCTACATAAATATATTATTGGGGTTGAGTAAAATATAATTTATAAATAAGACTTAAATGAATAGAAAAATACAATTATATTGAGATAAATATTAAGTACGGGTAGCTACTCGTACTAGAAATCTACGAGGAAAGGTGTTACAAGTATACTTAATTTTTATTCAAAAATGTACGACCATCCTTCTACAAAAGTGAAGCAACTACAGAAAAGGATTTTTATATTTTAATGACCTAACGTCCCTTAAGAAATAATAATATGGTGATGAAACTACCGCGTTCTCGTCATAAAGAATTCAAAAAAGGAACATTTTGCAAACTTAGCGGATCTCATTTTCCCACAAGTTCAGACGCCACGAAAATTGCATTCGAAATTCGAAAAAGACCGCCGCAATTTGAATTTCTTATTCGGTTGTCAGTCGTCACCCGACGGTACTACAGTGAGCACGTTTTAATGAAGAGCATTTAGCAGATGGCGTCTTTTACGACGAATTTAAAACACTCTTCTCTTTCTTCATTAAGAGTTTTTGTAACTTGATCTTTTTTTTTCTTTTGGCTTATCATTCAGATAAAGACGTTTCATTATCCTTTCTTTCTTTTTTTTATTGACGTCGTTCGTCAGTGTTAATTATAAAGTTCTTGTTGCAATTCTTTGGAGTGCGCACCCTCTTAGAGATTATTTTGTCTTAACAAAGTCCCATTTCGCTTATTGTGTGACCAGAATTGATAGGACCTTGTTATTTGCACTTCTTATTTATTTTTAAGTTAATAGCTTTTTCCTACAACTTGATATACGTTATAGAATAAAACTTAAACCAGGTTTTAAGTTAGATCTTCAGCAACACAATCGTAAAATCTTTATCTAATTTTGTCCAGTCTTTATGTGTGATGCTTATCCAAAAATACATATAGATACAAACATTTTTAATTTAATTATTTATCTGTTGTTTTAATTATGATAAGTTAAAATAACACGTCACTTTTCGGTTATACTTTGTTTTGGAAATTTAATACTTTCTAGATTTCTAATTTTGATATACTTCTTTTGATTGTAATACGATTTTCATTCTATAAATTTGCAGTGTTTCAATAATTTTAAATAACCAAATACTTTTTTAAAACAATTAATAGATATTGTACCAATAATTTCAGTTTTGTGTTCATACTCGTAAATAGCCGGCATAAGAAATGATGATCAATTTGATAGTATGTGTCTAACCATGTGTCTAACCAAAAATCAAAACCAATACGTCACAGATGATGAAAGAAGAGGAAAGAAAGAAAAATAACGAAAGACAAACAAATTGACTACGTATCAAGAAATAAAGACATTAATAGTTAAAGATGACAAAGGCCCTTTTGGAATCAAAAAATAAAGCAAAAACAGAAGCGCTCGGTTTTCTATTCAGAGACAGATAATATCAATAAAAACGGGAAACTCGTAAAATTGAAATAGACTTTTAAAACTGTAGTAAAGCCTTCGATCGTTTTAGGATTGTTTAGTACCGCTGAAAAAATATGCCTTAAATTGAGGTTTACGAGCACCGACGTATGTGTTTCGTTTAATGAGTAAAATGGTTTATGCGATTCCCTTTAAGATGTTTTAACGATATTGGTACGGAGCATTTCAATAAAATTATCCTACAAGCAGAATATTTCATTTTTAATTGCATCAGTCTTTATTATTATAAGGACTAGTTCTTTTAGTCTGATCATGTGTTATTTAAGCCAATATTTTATTTCCTGCCCAACCATTTAGGCTGGGCATTTTGGTATTACTCACCTTTTTTTTATTTTAGACAAAAAATAACTAGCAGTTCAATTTTAATGGTAATCGTATATAGGATATATTTTACTTGCTTATACTACTGTACTATATTTTTCTAGAATTATTTCTGAAACTTTTCATACGCGTATGAGCTACAATATCAAAAAGTTTTAGTAATATTTTTTGGTAACTATAGGAAAAGTAAATCTTATGGTAATTGGTTATCGTCCATTTAGCTAGAAATAAAACAAAAACACCATCAAAGCGTTGCCGACTGAAAAGGAAGCGTGAGACAAGCACTATTATTTTCAGGCTCTCAAATACTGCGATGGAAACTTACGGCTGAGAGTAGAAAAAGGGTGATATGTAGTAGTTGGGCAAAATACTTCACCAAGCGAATTCTGTCAAGATGAAATCGGGTGTCGCACAGCCTAGCGTCTTCCAAAAGAATCATTGTTCAGCGGGATGCATCTCCAACATTGGTTTGGACGTGGGATTGTTTTGACGTAAAATTCTGGCCCAAATCCCCTGCCGCTATATAATATTATTACTGATTATTACTAGTGTTAGTGTCTTTCCAAGAATCATGACTTATCAGTTGCTACCTTTCTTCAATAAGAAACCAAAAGTATTACTGAAATATATAAAATTACTTGAAGCTCCACCAAAAGTAGAAAATTCGCCAAAGACCTTCCAAATCTAATTACATACTAGGGTACGTAGAACAACTGTGTGTATTTTGATAGGTTTCGTATTCTGAAATCTGGGACTTGAGAATCAATACAGAGATTTGAGGAAAAAGCCAAAACCAATCTTACCACTTAGGCAACAGAGTTGAAAATAGAAGAAGTCATCAAAGACCGCGAAATTAAGTAGATGTTAATAGAAAATGCTTTTTGTGTTATCGGTAAATTATTTAAGAAACCGTTTTATTTCTAATTAAATTTAGCTTTATGGGAAAAATAGTTACTAACTGAGTGCTTTTTAATTTAAACTTGATAATTATTAAGATGAAAGGACAAAACTTGAAGATATTCTTTAATTATAAACATCTGAAATTAATTCTCAATTATTTAATTAATAGTTTTCGACAGCTTAAATTCTATGATTAGGAATTGAAACTCAATTTTAGTTTTCTACGTCTCCTTCGTTCGTTTATAAATTGATTGTACATCTACATAATTATATAATGATCTAACTTTCTATTTCTTATTTCATTATAACTAGAATCATTTATCTTCTCTTTACTTATTCCATATTCCCTGCTATCCAGATATTATCCAACAGATGTTTGACATTGTTTAACATTTCATTCCATCGCCAAAAGTCCTCCACGGGAGCTGTTGTCAAAAATATCACGTAGTATCTTTATGAGGAACCATGTTTGCACATAAAAAGAACTTTATGCTTTACCGCCGAACACCCAACCACAGAGAACAACTTAAAAAGTCACATCGACCACGCAATATGGACTCTTATTGCTGTTGTATTAAAAACGTGAATCGCTTGTTTATTTGAGCTTAATGCTCGGATCTTAAGCTGATCATTGTAGGAGATAAAAGGCGAAACAAAACCCCAATTCTGTATGGTTGATTATTCTTTTTTGCTATCGTTATTTTAGCGTAACATTGATGTCCACAGACGTTTGCCAGGTAGTAATGTCGTTTGTGCTATTATAATAATTACTACACAGTCCATTGTTTCATCTGGAGTAATTATAATGTTGTTTTTATCACATCCTGATGTATTTAAGCACACGAGTGCCCTTGAAGTCCTTTCAACAGTCTGTTTTAAACCTATAATCCAAACTCATATTATAGACAGGTAAGTGTATTTATTTGCTTGTCTGTCTTTCACTACGCAACATTATAGTATGATTTTTTGTGTGGAAGTAGTTAGGGAACTGAAGAGTGACATAGGTCACTTTTTACTCCGAAAAAACATCTCGTTCGTGTGGGAAGATCCATTTGGCTGTGTATTTGAATGCTTGCTTAATTGAGAGGTAATGATTCTGAGCTTTTTATGTTCAAGGTAATCTTCAAAACTATTCATCCGATTGTAAAACATCTTTAACTAGTAGAATGAACATTATTATTCAGTGACATAGGCTATTTTTTTTATCCTTGCAACCATACGATACTGGGGCGACCCAATGGTTAGTTATGCAGTTTTTGATTTTTCTTTTAACGAGTTATTTTTATGTTAATGTTTTTGTTTTAGTGTTTGAACTTACAAATGGCCACGTACTACTAATGGTCTGTTTGGTTGTCAGCTTGATTAAATTCTCTATTTATTAATATTGGTGGATTAAGTCACTTATTCAGTTTGTATTTCCTATTTGTTACTAATAATAATAATAGGTTACATACATAATAAATACTTCATTTATTTTTACACTGTCCAGAATAAAATTTGGCTTTACTTTAAAACATTAAAATTATCCATGTTTCCCTTGATCCCTTCTCCGGTTTCGTTTATGTAAAATATTTTCATAATTATCTAATTCTAAAACGTTACAGACGAATTTTGTTTACCTAATGATTTACATAATTGAGGGGCTTTTACGATTAAAATAAAAAAGGAGGATTTTCCTAATTCGGTTTTTTTTATCTTTATTACTTCAGAATCCTATAATTCCAAGCTATTTAGGAAAATATATTTGTTTTTGTATTTACTTTCAACTTCAAATATTACAGGCATACATACAACAATTTTGTTATCTTCGGATATATTTTCAATTCTTTTGTTACAGACTATTAATTTGAAATCAGTTTTTTCCTAAAAATTTATAATTCCTTGAATAATAATTATTTCTTACAACAATTACTTAGTCTATACAATATTTATTACAACACATACCTAATCCATGGACCTTTTCAGACCAGCAAGAATCATCTAACTAAAAATATTCATCACAGGCCCTAAATTCTTACGTCAAAGCGACCAAAAAAATCTCGTATAAATTCATGTCCCTTAAGCTATTTACACGCGGTTGCTCTCAACGCTGGAAGAACAATCCAAAATTTATCTATGTCATCGAGAACTCTGAGAGAAAATAAAAGAAAGTGTTGGAGAATGTTAAATGGAGAAGAATGTCGAATAAACTAGAACGCGGCAAATAAAGTCCAGCTTACCAGTTAAGTTGTTATTTGCCTTCGATCATGACCATTCAAAACACCCATCCCTAATAACCAAAAAGCAAGCAGTATCAGGTTCTTTAACAGTTTAACTCTCATATTCACAAACAATACTATGAGGTCTCACAGTGAAGTAGAAACAAAAGTTATTTGTATACTCATTTTCCTCACTCTAGTTTCTTTAACAATGCCAAAAGCAAATATTTACTTTTTAATGACTAATGCTAATTAACGCGTTCACCAACGCATTAATCAACAGAAAGAAAGATATTGGATTTAACTCCATTAATGTATCCAACGGAATAATGAACGCGTTAATTGAAGCGCATTCATTAACGTCAACGAAGATGTAGCAGAGAAATGAACCAGCCGTCGAAGCAAATTAAAACATGTTTTTTTGTCTTACAGAATGCAAAACATTAAAAGAAATTATGGATAAAGTTTTGGCTCAATTTTTTTTCTCCCTAACTTTTTTTTTTATTCTTTCACTGGAGGTTTTAGAACGCATTATTGTTTGAGGTCTAAAGAACTTACAATACTTAAGTTTTACCACTTCAATTAGTATATAAATAATGCCTATATTCCATTTAATGCCAATTTACCTTTTGCTTTGGTTACTTTAAGCGTTATCTGTGTCAAACAGGTATATCCCATAGTAATTGCAGGATTTAAACTAAAAAGCTTAGTCGACCGTAACAAGTAACCTTACCCATGTCAATCAGATGCTAGGCGAAGGAATTCTTGACAGGGAACTCGTACCTAAATATTCCGATACGAAATGATAAATTCCTTATGTCGACTTCACTATCCGGGCTGTTAGGAATTTTCGTGATTTTTTGACACGAGAGTGTATGTACACTTAAAAATGCGGTTTAAATTCTTGCAAGATGCTAAAGTGCCTATAAGTTTTTGGTTGAGATCATTTACGATCATGAAGATTTGGATAATTTGCGAATTAAAGAATTTCGACTTAGTTAAATTAATTATATTAATCATGAATTAATTTACTTTGAATAAAACTAAGTATTACTACATTGGCATGCCATTATTTTTTAGCTATGCATTGTATGCTATTCATTTTACTCTGGTATGTAAAAGATCCATTACAATGAAAATTTTAGTCAATTTAAAAAAAGTGTTCAATAAAAACAGCGTTGCCTGGCAACCTTTTTATTGCTGTTCTTTCAAATACGCGGGTGGAGCAACGGACAACGTCTCGTATTAGTATAGATTCTCCTAAGCACTTCAATAAAATAAACCAGTACTACGGAGCTCCGTACCTCCGATAAACAACGGTGGAGAGGATAAATCACAATCGCTCCACATACAGGCAGAGTTCGAGAAAATTCTTTGCACGTACATCAAATAATTTAACTTACCAACTAATTTCGCACTTCGCTTCTACGACCTCTGTTTCAGTTTAGTATTAATCCTTACTAAGACATTAGTCATATTATAGTCGACTTTGTAGCTCACGTGAGATTCCTTCCAGGTGCTTATGTGTGGTACTAAAATGAGATGAATAAGGCTAAATACATTTGGATGATACTTAACATAATGTTTAGTTATATCATGTGTCTGATCTTATCCATCCCGGTAAATATATGTCTTCTCAAGGAACAGATATTAAAAGTATGTATTAAGAACTTAAGATTTTTTACTAAATTAGTAATTAATATTAAATAAATGAATATAATAGCATATTGGGTGAGGATTATATCTTGTAGTGAACATATAGAGTAAAGTCAGATGGATGGATGGATGGCTTAATGTTATGTGAGACGTAACTTAAGAGAGCGTCAATACGGCGCTTTGTATCAGTGATCCGTCATCCCAGCGCATGACGCTTTGCCACACAAGTGCTACGTCCCCGCAGTGTTGTTAAGGAGGTGGCAGGTCTACTGTGTGTGTGCGCACGTTGTATCGCCGCAACTTGTTGTAAGGATGCGCCGAGTGGTATTTGATTGATTGAGCGAACATTTTATTTTACTAGCATCGCCTGTGAACCCTACTAGCATTCTGCCTTTTACTTTGTACCCTATATATGAACTACACGTGAACTATTTTGTTAATACGAAAATACGCTACTTGGTATTGAATTTTTTTTCATAATTTACTAAAAAATTGGATTTGTAAAAAACTGGATATAATTAATTTAAATACAGTATTAGAACAGAAAACTAGTTATCATTAAAATTATCGAAAGTGAATCTGAAGTATAAAAATATATTAATGAAATTTTCTTAAAAATCTATATTTTTTTAAGATTTTCATATTAAATAACTAAAATAATATTATAATCTAGCTACGAATGTAATTTTATGTTTTAAAGTTTACTAATGTCGCTTATTATGCGCCTGAGTGAATAACGGAACCAACTGCCATATATGTACATGTAAAATTGCTATTACAATTAATCGCCTATTAAATCACAGTGAAACAATCTGCTAAGAGTAATATATTGTCTATAAACCACATTTATACCTTTCGCTTATTCATAACAGTATATGGACTGTAGGGAAGCAATTTGTTATGGAAAAAGATATTTTTATTCAAGCCTTTATTTGCTACCGTAAAATTTGTCTTATCTGAGTTCGCTAAGCGTGTTTAATGCTTGTATCTTCTAATTGTATTTTAATGGGTGAACCCATTCTTCTTCTTGATTCTTGTCACAAGGGGGGAGGGGAGTAAATCAGATTATTGACCCCCAATTGCGAGGGGCAAGTAGATTTTTTTTCGGTTAAAGTAGGCACGCACTGAAAGCCATACAAATTCAAGCTCAAGGTCATCCATAGAATACCATGGTATCAAAAGATACCCAGCTTAGTCTAAATATTTCTCAAACGTGATAGGTTTATTCTGGCAATAACCGGCCTCGCTGGTTACTTTTTCTCTAACCTGGAAATATATTTCGAAATATTGTCAGAGAGTAATAACCGACCACGCACTATCAGATGTGTGGTCAACTCCTCTGTATGATACAATAATATAAGTTTGACTTGGACACAATACGGTAGAAGCTCCTACCGCCAACTACATTATTAATTTCATTCTGTTTCATAACAATAACTTATTCATACTTACACAACAAGTCCTAAGTCATAAAACCAATATCACGGTGGGCTACCTAACATCTGGGCAAGTTACAAAAATGTTTTATTGCCCTTTTTATTGTCGCGCCGAAATCTCTCGAGTTACGAGGTCAAAGAATGTATACGGCTGGGGTTTCACTGTCTTTTGTGATAAATGAACGTAAAAACATAAAGAACAGGTAAAAAAATAAGAAAAAAAGTAATAAAAAGAACGCTAAATTACCTGT
>DWPA01006760.1:0-10786 GCA_018251375.1 Calpodes ethlius
GCTAGAAAATATGATAATGTCTGATCCTTATCAGACTTTTAAGCTGCCTATGTATAACTTTGTTTATGTATCATTAATATTATTTGAATTTATTTGTTATAAGTTATTATCATGGATCTAAGAATCTATGATTTAAGCTAATCAACATTTAGGTTCGTTTATATGCTTGCCGAGCCTTGGGAAGCTATCTCAAATAATAAACATTTGGATAAGATTGATGGTTACTACGAAGCAATACAATCTGGAAAGCAAAATATCAAAAGACTTTTGAGAATGGATCACAGAATTTCTTATAGCTATTTAGACGTATTACTTACTATGTTTTATAGCAGTAATATAAATGATTCATACTAAAAATATAGAAATTTGTAATTATGTGCTGATTTTAAAGTTGTATTTGTGATTGAAATTATTATTTTTATTAGTTAAATAATTAAATGGAGATAACATTCTTGTGGTCACAATGCGATTTGTAACATTAAATTGACGTAAATATTTTCCAAAAAAGCAAATAAACAGTTTCTGCCGTAGTTAGTCCATATACTTCATATATAGCATAGCCATTTGTTAGTATCAATGAAATTTTTTGACAATCTTTGTATTTCCAGAATATAACTTAAGATTGTGTTCAAAATTGTATATAATTACATGCCAAATAGAAACAATGTATTTTAATAATATTGTTTAATTATTTTGTAAGCCAGTTCGCTAATACGTCCAAATAAAACCACACACATTTTGGGGATTGTAAACCACCCGTATGTATTTTTCTTATACATTCAAATAGTTTAGACGACACAAAATGAAGTATTTTTATATTATTTTAATTAAATCTGAGTTCCAAGAACCGAAAGTGACAAGAAATTGGTAATCCCATAACTAGTCTTTTTTTTGTTACACACCCACACATTCCAGCCACCATAAGGTGCTACAGTTTTGATTAAACAACGTTCCGTTCGCCTGACTTTCTTTATTCACAGTCAATAATTCTATTGTCACGTGAATAAGTCAGTCAGGTCAGTATTATGTCATTCTAATTTTTAAAAGCACATAATCTGTGTGACTGATATTACAGCTGTATATAATCGTATTTAGTATCTTTGACTAGTCTGTGGGTATAGCAAATGGCAATACAACATCCATCTTTCAATGCGTTTTTTCTAATTTTATTTTACAATTCAATTTAGAATTGCTCTCCATATATTTAGTGAAAAGAGTGATTAAATCAAGATTTTCACAGTGAACAACATCGATTATTAAAGAGATTGCCAAATAACTACTTTTAAAGGTATTTTTTTGTTTTTGTTCATACCATACTTTTGCATTTTCGTGACTCATAGTTTGGCCTTTATTTATTAATAATGTGTATTCTCTTAGATGTCTTCAGGAAGACCTATTAAATGTGTGGTTGTGGGCGATGGAACGGTTGGCAAGACCTGTATGCTAATATCCTATACTACTGACAGTTTCCCTGGTGAATATGTGCCTACAGTGTAAGTATGCAGTCATATTGGATCCCAATACAAGTTCTTGTTTTAAAATATATATTATTATAATTCATTAGCAGTATTTATAAGTAAATTGTTATTACGTATGTGTTTAGTTTTGATTTTTAAAACAGGGCCAAAAACAGACTGTATATTTAGTTATAACTAACATTATTTGTGTTGAGAAAATTATCGTTCACATTTTTAAAAACACTGCACGCTCAAGGAAATTATATATTTCGTACAATTAAAGATTACATGGAGAAGCACAAAGCCACATACTTTGTGTAATTAATGTTAAAAATACATAAATTAAAATAAAAGTCTTGTTTAAAATGTCAATGTGAAACAACCCTATTGTAAAATGAATTATGATCGAATTTTAATCATAATATTTTAGTTTCTAGTCCATGTGTACAAGTGATCATAAAATTAGTCTGACAATGCTTTTGTGTCCATAGTCCAACACCATTTTAATGGAATTGTTAAAATCTTATAGGATGTCTGTAATCAGTTACATTGACTAACTAATGCAAAGGTAGACTATTTAACCTGTATAAAAATATATTTATTTAACATTCTGTGATGAATAATAAATGTTGCAATACAATTTCAGATTTGATAATTACTCTGCACCCATGGTTGTGGATGGAGTAGCCGTGTCACTAGGACTCTGGGATACTGCGGGACAGGAGGACTATGACAGACTGAGGCCGCTGAGCTACCCACAAACAGATGTCTTCCTTATATGTTTCAGTGTTACAAGGTATGTATTTGATATTCCAAAACATGACATATAACTTACATTTGTTGTTCATCATGCAAAATTTACATGGATATTTTGAATTGCTAGAAGATTGGAAGTAATTTTTCACAGTTAAGTTGCAATATTCACGAAACTAATTATTTATTATTTTATTCATCATCATCACAACCCATAACTGTCCCATTGCTGGACTTGTGTCTCCTCATACTATGTCAGGGTTATTTATATATATTAAATTTTAGTTAATAAAATAGTTTTAGAATTATATGATTTAACACAGAATGTTACATATTAAATATATAATTTGGAATTGTGACCAAAATAATCACATGTTATTATATAATTAACTTATTACTACTTTCCTTTTCAGCCCTTCGTCATATGAGAATGTAACTTCAAAATGGTATCCAGAAATCAAACATCACTGCCCTGATGCTCCTATTATTTTAGTTGGTAAGTAAGAATTAATTTACAGTCACTATAATTAATCTTCTGCATTCAATCCTTATAAAAGCACTAACGTAATGTGCAGAGTTGATAACATTCTTAGGATGTCCAGTTTCACAGACCACCTACTAGTTTAATAATTACATTGTTTTTATTGTATATATTGATACAAGATTTTGCCTGCGGTTTCACCAATGTGTGAAAATAGAACAGCAGTAAAAAGATTGTTGATTCATTTCTATCATTTATTGCCGAGCAACACTTTGTTGTTAGACATTGATATATTTGGCAGAACTTTGCATCATAATGGATGTCCCACAGAAATAAGATATACTATATCCTGCTCCATTCCACCCTGAAAGAAGGACAAACAAACACTTTTGCATTTATAATATTAATATAATATCAGTCTGTATTCAATTATACTAAATTATGGTAAATTTAAATTTGCCTTTGAAACTAAGCTCTATGTTACAAGAATGAAAAAATAAAAGATATATTTTTACCTCCAGATGTAGCTACCATGTTTCTTAATTCTAGTGTTACAGAACATGGGAGTAAAATGTGGAATGCCTGCTTCCTTCTTGACTAATAATGTATCCTTAATGTTATTGTTTATGCCCATGGGGAGCAATGACCAATTACCATACAGTTGCTCTTGTGATATTTGTTGGTTATAAATTGTACTTAATGTATTTCGGTTGTAGTGTCAAAGACCCGGAAATAATGCAGGGTCTCAGTTACCTTTTAACCAACAAACCAATGTAGATTACATTTGGTTTTGTTTATATCCTTGGGTTACGATGACCAATCACTATCAAGATGCTTGTCTATTTTTTTTGTCAACTATTTACATAAATATTTATAGTTTTGAAATCAAAATTATTTAGAAAGCTAATTGTTTGAGTATGAATTATTACTTAAATATTGTATAATTGCACTCAACAGGAACCAAAATAGATTTGAGAGATGATCGAGAAACATTAAGTTTACTGTCAGAACAAGGCATGTCACCATTGAAGAGAGAGCAAGGTCAGAAACTGGCCAACAAAATAAGAGCTGTCAAGTACATGGAATGCTCTGCACTAACACAGCGTGGACTCAAGCAGGTAAGTTTAACAAATTTTTATGTTTTTTATCTCTAAATAAATATTAATCACCTTTTCTAGATGACCTATAATTTTATTCCAACACTTATCAAAAATTCTATTCAATTAGGGATGTATATCTCTGTCTCTATTTTGTTCATCAGGATACCATTCCTTTTACGACTCTAAAGTTTAGAGTTATGTCGAAAGAATTTAATTTCAATGCTAGACTGCATGTTGAGTGCAATGCACACCTATTTTATTATGAGGTACGAGATGTGCCCTGCAGTTTCCATAAACAGGATGAAGTAGTTACATCCTTCTTCTTTTCTTATATAAGCTTTTCACACATTTCGCTGTCTTGATGGCAACCACTCTCAACTCAACACCAGAAAAATATTAAAAATAAGAGAGGTTAAGAATCCACTAGATATTAACGAGGTGTTTAAAGGCTCTTTCTAGCGTCGCGTAATGAAGTAGTATTAGTGAATTTTTCATACCACACTGCCTAACTCCCCCACTTATTTTTGATGGACTCTCAGAGAAATATCGTGTTTCTTACAATTCGTGTTCCGGGCGCATCAACATTAGTTAGAAGATTACATATTGACTGCGCGAGCATTTCTGTTGAAATCATAATTAGCCAGTAGTTTGTGGTTACTTAATTGAGGCCCTTTTCCCTGACAGATTTTATGTGTACCCAGCAGTATGTTGGTATGGAGAGGATAATAAAACAATTGATATTTCTCAGGTATTTGACGAAGCTGTTCGTGCAGTGTTAAGACCTGAACCGCAGAAGAGACATCAGAGGAAGTGTTTAATTATGTAAATATGACGCATCCATGACAAAATGTTACAAACACATGAATATGCAGGAATCTCAATGCAGCAGTAATAATATGTTTCTACACCAGAACCCTCACGGTATGGTTTATCACAATATATTTGTTTTATTATAGTTCAATTTATATATAGTACATTGTATAAATTTTGCTAATGTGTGACTTATGAATATTTAAGTGCCATAAATGCCTCGAATAGTGCATTGTGATATATCTTTTGGTAAATATCAAGATCATCACATCAAAAGTATTTATTTTTTTCTGCTTTTTTGTAAGCAAAGTGGTAATACCAAAGATTTATGAATAGATTTAAGCCTGAGTACCTTTTAGTTGTGTCCTTGAAATCACCTTTGGTTGGAAACAAATTGTTACTGTATAATGTCGAGTAATGTTATTTTTATAATACACAAATTAACCTCAATAACTTGAAAGTTTTTACAAATATTCTTATGCGATTTGTGAATAAGGACTGATTGTAGAAACTAGTTAATGTGTAATAACATACTCAAATTTATCTTTTAGTTGCATGAATGAGTATTTTATATTGATAAGCATTTATTATAATAATTCTATCGAAATACATTAGGAGTATAGTTCTGAGTTTGGTATAAACTTATAAGAGTATGAACAATTTTTTGGAAGTATTTTTGCATTACATGACTTCAATAAGGATGTTTGATAAATCAAGACTATATTGAGTTACAAGATTTTGGAAACAGTTGCAATGTTAAAACCGTGTACTTAGTACCCATACAAAACAAATATGAAAGCTGTCAGTGTCAAATGTTAAACGTCTGGGTGTAGGTACACAAATATTCCTTTAGTCCACTCTCGATCTCAAAAATCTCGACCCCTGAGGGTCGTGAATGGACTAAACGAAGATCCGCTGATTTCGTTCACTCTTGACCCCTTTAGGGTATATTTAGGTTTTCGCACTTGACTATATTTTCTTACAACAATTTATTTCTTTTATATTGTTTCGAGGGGCATGGAGGAGTGTGTTTTATAGTGATTTACTAGGTCGAAATATTTTTGTATGTGAAAATTATAGCTTAAGGATAATAAGCATTTAGTGTGATGATGTAACGCATTTATTGTATTCGCGAAATATGAAGTTCGTATACGGAAATCAGTCGTGAAAGAACCCATCACAATAGCAGCTGAAAACAATAATTAGGTTTTAGCGTAACTAAAACAATAAAACGGAATGTAATGTTACTTTTTGTTATCGATTGTAATTTTAATTTACTTATAGTAACTTTCAGGGCTGATTTTTTGAAACGGTTTAGACTGCTTTGATTTACAGAAGCTTATAAAATGTATATATAAACTATTATTTATGTAAGAACAAAAGCGCAACTCGAGAAGAATCTTATGTAATATTTGCACTTCATAAATTATTGAATTTCAAATGTTTTTTATTTTCTTTTCTAATCTGCATATATCAGAAGATCGTATTAATTCTATAAAAACCTAGTGGAGGTTTTTTTACGGGAACATTATGACATGAAACCGCCATTTCCTATGCATATTCGTATAACCAGAGGGGATCGTTTAGTATATATCCCTTAGGGTTCTATCTTAGATAGGTACTTCAGTAAAAAGTAATGATTTTCAGTAACCTCCAATCTATGTTCGTGCCTACTAAAAATTAAATATTTTGATTAGGTAATTATTTGAAGAGGGAAATGATTCTAAACAACTTTGTTGTAGGTTCCTTACCTTATTAAATAGCCCCACTATTGTTTTTTCCTTATATATTTACTATATGTTATATGTCCATTGATGACCAAGAACTAAATAAATAGTTGTACATGGGCAATACATAATTGCTTTTTTTACGTAAAATAAGTTCATTTTTGTGATGACAATCTCACCTGCCTCTACTATACTTACCCCAATACAAATACTTTATCATGTCGGTTTAGAACAATAAATAAGGAGGATAATGGTCGTGTGCATATAAGGGGCAAACCGCCGAATCCGTCCCTTAGCATTGACGAAAAATAATTCATGGAATAGATCTCAATAATTTGTACCTATACGATGTGACATATCTGTACGTGGGACATCAATCAAATATTTTTTATAGTATTAATAATCTACTTAATTTACTCTAAGGATTCGTGGTCATAATGACAACCTTTTAGTTTCGTCTTGTCCGTCCATTCCTCCTTCCGCATATCGCAGAGACCTTTATACTATAAAGTTGTAATTTGGTAACAGTACATACATATGTAATACACTGAGAGGTTGAAAACATTTTCGCGGTAAATCCCCTTCACGTAAAGTGGAGATGAATTCTGTCTCGCCTAATCCATAGTGTAAGCCGTTATTGGATAGGTCTTTCAAGAAGTTTGAGTTTGTGAAGAACATTTTTCGATTTAGGAACCACTTTTGTGAAATAACCACTGATAAAAGTTGTCACATCACAAAAGTATCATATGTAATTCATTTTTAGAAAACTACTCACGGCTATTGGAAGTTTGTAAATTATCGAGTAATAATCAATAAATTCACAATTATTGAACTCTACATTGTGTGCGACTGGTTTCGTTACGGATCCCGTAACGAATTATTTATTCTCTTCTACACAACTTTTTTATATCAGCTGGCGAAAAAAGAGGGCGGTGAAAAATATCCAAATTATTTTAAAAAGTATCTTGTTAAATAGATATGTCAAATATATATAATACAGGCGCCGCATTAATGGAAATATTCTAACGTTAAAGCTATTTCAGTGTCAACGGGTTCAACCTTCTATATTTAGGATCTAAGTTTTTTTAAAGTTCGGGATAACCTTAAACACATGAACACCCCAGCTTTTAGCCCGGGGTAAAGGGATAATAGAAAATCGATTATTTCTGGCCCGGGTTTTTATCTAACATATTTTTTCGTCTAGAAGTGCAAATGCATAATAAGTACTCTTATTGACAAAAGCACGCATGTACGAGAAGAAATATGATATCCAGGGAGGTAGTTGCCGAGGACTATTTTAACTAATAAAATGCACCCTTTTTTATTCACCTTTATTTCATGTAACGCATACTTACATGCATGCATGCATTCATTAGTCTTCACAATTTTAAATACTTAGGACAACTTTTAACTTTGAAACAGACAATATCTATTATTATTTCAAAAATGCAAAATTCACAAACTTATTTAGTTCAGATAAAAAATCAGGGAAATTGTAGACTTCATGTCATGGTATTTTTTTTTATTTAGAGGATGTTAGATGTCTCTCCTCTCCTTAAATTACTTTAATAAATCGTTTATTACGAATATCCTTTCAACTGGAGCAGAATCATTGTAGGAAGGTAATTTTACCAATAACAATATATTTGTGATATACATATAACATCGATTTAACCTTAAACATCGAAATATAATAAGAAACTACATTTAATTTCGCGATACACAATAAAATACTAAACACATAAATAATATTTTTAACGTATACGCACATAAATCCGGCATTCAATATGTATAATTTTAGTATACTATGAATAAAAATATACTTAGGTACATAAAGCTGAAAGTATGACGCAACACGCATTCCGTTATTAATGTTATGTATGGGACGGTCACGTCAATCGCTGGCTTTCAGTACGATCTACTGACGCATACTTCTGCCCAAATGGCGTATGACTCGAAGACTTTATTATTTTTAATTAAAAACGGCCTGCTCATTGTGACGAGCAACAAGCAACTAAACTGTAGATGAGTCAGTCGACTTTTCAATTATAAAGCAAGCCATTTTTATCGGAACAATGAAAATTATGTGCAATGCAAAGTATATTCATAGTATAGCACTTAACTAGGTTTATATTCTGGCAGGTAACATTGAAACAATGATACATAGGAATCAGGAAACGATGACTAGATGGACTGAAATTTATTTGTTTTACTAACATACAAGCTATCAGCCTACGTGCGTTACATTACCCAAATATTTGGATCAATTTTAATAACCTCTTATAAGGTGTCATACTCTAAATATCGATTTGTATGGAATAATTCGTTTTCTATTAGGGAATAAGACATCGATAATGTATTTATAATACATTTAAACAGGTAGTAGGTACCTACGGTCATAATAGACTTTTTGAAATCCAGCGACGCGGAGACTATTAGAGAACGGATAAATACACACGATATAAATATAAAAAATAAGACGTAAAAAAGAGAAAACTTAAAAATTAACTAATGATTACTCGATTTCTATTTATGAATAACTTTAAGCATAAAAAATAACTACGCATTTATCGATTGTCATGATAGTCATGGAAGTACCTACACGTTACTTATATCATTAGGTACCTAGGATTGTGATATCAAAATATTAAATTACCTATAGTACAACATTTATAACTAAGATCGTCGACTTCAATTCTTACATTACATTTTATTTTGTTCAGACTGACTTTGTAGACACAGCACAATAGCATACAATTTCAATGCTTTGTTGCTTATACAGCTCATTAATAAATGATTTAATATTAGATAGTGCAATATAAACATTCCTTTTAAATATTTTAAGCAGACGAATAGATGTCCATTTTACATAATATCATAGGAATCTGCTCTCCTAAATGGCTGTTAGATCCAAAGTAGTATAACAGGAAAAAATATTATATTGTATATAAGGCTGACATTCCACCAGATTTCCAACCATTCGTTTTCTAAGCCCCGCATAATATAGTCATCTTATTGAGTGTTTTTTTTCTCAAGTACCGCTTTGTTACCTCGTATATCTAGTGTAATATCAGCTTTATATTATAAAACAAATTAACATCATTTTAATTTCTGTTACTAAATCCAATATAGTTATGAATAATTTAAAACAAATTCAGTTTTAATAATTAAATGGAACATTTATAACTTCACAAAATTATTTCCTGTCATACTCAATATTTATACTACAGATATTTTTAAATCGCACTGTTTCTATTTTTTATTATTACAGGATTTATCACACTAGGAACCTTTTTTGGTAGTACTATAGCGCTGAACTTTGCCATAACATACATACATATATGTTCGTCGATATAATATTATGTCGCGATACAGTTTGGTAGCAATCTAATTTTCAAGAAATATTTAAAGCAGTGGAATATTACCTAATGTCATTGAGAAATACCATCACAAGACCACAACTTTATAGACAACAATAAATAACATGTATTATAAGATCTAACGTACCGTCGGACAATTACAACGAATCAAAAATTTAAAGGTCGTATTAGAATACCAAAGAAAAAGGCTTCAATGATGAGGATGGTGACACCAATGCTGTTAAAATTGTGACTATACTTTTACGATTATTGCGTAAGAATAGGGAATATGAATGATGTTACACATCTAGAACAAATTCTCCAAAAGTATAACACATACCAGTAAAGTAATAAAAAAGGGAAAGGTTTAATCATATATCGTTCTTGGTCAGTCAAAAGGCTGAAGTTAAAAGATGCGTTTTTGGGCGCCAATATTAAAAAGGAATAGCTCACTCACACGAGCATAATAGATCAAGTTCGACATTCTTCTGAAGATTATCTTATGTTGCACTGGATAAGAAAATCACCGCCATGATTATACAACTTTACGGAAGTCAGTTTATGCGCCGGATATCTACAGAGGGAAATCCTCTTCCAGGTCGAAGAGATAAAAGGTAACTATAAAATAAATGCCAGTCTAGGTAAAGCTTGAATGATTTGAGATCTTACATTAGCTAAATCCCACTTAGGAGGGAGTCTGACAAAAATAATTAAACAAACCAGGGTTCATACCAAAATGCTTCATGAAATAGTAATGAAGAAGCCACTGAGATGAGAAGTAGAAAACTAATTGACTGCTCACAAAAATCTATATGACATCCTGGTTTTCAAGAACTTTGTATCAATATTGTTTAAACTAAGATATAATCTCATTGCTCAAATAATATAATATTATTTAAAAAGCTAGGGCAGGTACCCTATAATATTGTGAGTACTATTAAAAGTAACATAACTATGATTAAATGCAAAATTGTATCAGGACTGTTTATAAAATAAAGTTAAAAATATCGATTGGTTTTCCAATAAGTCAATCAAATTGAATTCTGCATTTAAAAATTTGCAAAATTAAAGCTCAATATAACTAGCAACAAATTATAAT
>DWPA01006761.1:0-10786 GCA_018251375.1 Calpodes ethlius
GATTTTGAGCAATTTTAAAAAACTATTCCTCAAAAGGGTCGAAACGTATTACGAGACGTGACTTAATTGTAATAAAACTACAACAATTTGACAAAACGATACCCACACAATTGAACTTACTGATTTCAAGGAGTATGTTCCTACACATAAATTACAAAGTAAACTTTATCACTCAATACCAACATGAACTAAAAGAAGACTTCAGTGCAGACCACAATGAAGATAGTAATACAAGCGCAGCGTATTAAAACAGCAAATAAGTCTGTCTGTCTGTTGTTCATTCGCCGCACGTAGCACCCCCTAGCGAGTGCCAGAACTATGCATTTAATGAAAATAATACTACACTACTAATGACATCTTTGCACGTGACGGATTTCAGTTCGGGAATTGAAGGTGTGCTATAAAGTCGTCGGTTGTTGCAGTCAGTTCGTCACCTTCATTGCAGTAGGTGTTATAGTACTTGTTTCTCAACAAAAGAATTTAGGATGTCATTAATTAATTTGATTATAGATGCCCGTTCTATCACGTCAGATTAGAGTTCTGTGTATATTTGCCACAGTTCTTAATATATCGAAACTGTTATTCTTTATTGCATCAAAGGTCTTCAGATTTTATGTGTTGATTATATGTGTCGGATATACATATTTTTCATTGTAATGAATAATTTGCTTTCTTACACTTAACTCGCTCAGTAAGTTTTATTTATTTGTAGTGAAATATAATAATAATAATATTTTTATATTAACATCGTAAACGTAGTACAAAGTGCAGGTACAATAAATTTGTGAATCTTCTGTTCCTTGAGATAGTTAAAACTATGTTTCAAGGACCAGCGTCTTCTCCCATTTATTACATGTTTTTAATGGTAAATTATCTATAAGTACAAAGTATATGATATGTATGTGTGTGTGTGTGTGTATGTGTGCGTGTGCGTGTTTTCGTGTATGTATTAATATAATATTGCATATCCTTGACAATAGTATAAGAATCCAGCCCAGCATACATGCTGAATATGAAAGATGTTTGTAAATTTTAAAATTTGTTGCTTACATCGCATTATTTGTAAGCCAAAAGTACTTGTATAACGTTCGTTTTGCGCTCATATGCTTATAAACTATAAATATTTTAGCGTACAGCGGATTAAAAGGATCTTTCAAATATTTTAGTGTTTAATTACATAAAAAACATTATCACCCAAATGTAGCAGAAAGTACTTAAATATATTATTTATAAAACATTACTTTATTTCAATTTGCTGTCTTTGAGCTATGCATATCAGAAATCTTACGGTGATGTTTTTATTAGCTCCTCTTTTGTAACCGAAGCTAATATATTTCCTAAGGAACCTTTGATAAAGTTCTTCTTCATAGCAGTTATAATATTCTTCATTGTAGGTGGAACTTTTAGTTATCCTTTTTCATTGACTTTGGATTAAAGCCATTTGCCTTACCCTGTTGATATGGTATTGTCACATATTTTCTGTCCCTTATTTTCTTTTCTATTCATTCCAGAAAATTCTATGTTTTAAATTTCTTCTATCCTTCTCTCTTGCCTTTTCTATTTGTTCTACAAATATCCACATATCTAATTTAAATTTATAAAAATCCAACAATAATTATGCTTGTACCAGGTTTTGAACCGTCAACCTACGGTTCGACATTCAGACATATATGACGCAGAGCTATATGAGCAGCAGAGTTATCAAACGTTACGACATGATATTTTCACAATCAAAAATTAACTTTAATTACGATAGTCTAAAATTGGTATCCGCAAAAATTTTCTTCTGGTCTAAGTCTCTCTAAACTCGCACCTCTGTCCGCGTCTAAGGTCCGTTCTAACAAAACCTCCTTACTCTGTACAAATATAGTTCATACTACATCGTTCGAACATACTAGTTAGGGTAATAAACCTCATTCTATCTATCGGGGAGTAGATAACAAGTATCAACTTAATTAACTGCATAGAAGCCGCGCTGGATTCGCCGGTCGGAGATACGCGCTTAATTTTACTCGAGATTAAGTCGTATCGTCATTATACCACCAGGAAGGGCGGGGTGGTCGACATTAGTATACAGTGCCACAGATTAAATACCAGTATTTAATCGCTTCAATTTGAATCGAGAAGCTTAGTAAGGAACAGTCACTAATTAGTTATGTAGTTTGTAAACATGATACATTTCTATGTCATTTTAATGGCTGATTTTTCGAGTTTAAATAATAATATTTTTATCTTCTTGAATCAAATCGATTACGTAAATACTTCAACTTCCCAAACGATTCTGAATATAAATAAGACAATAATTATTTAATTATATATTTTTTTCTAATCATTACAACCCAACCCTGACTCACTGTAAGCTTAGGGTCACCTCTCACAATATGAAAGGTACAGGCTAGAGCCCCCCACGCTGGACGAGTGTGGATTAGCAGGTTTCACACCCATTTGGAAATATTATAGATAACTCTCGGTATACAGATCCTCGCGATGTTTTCCAGCATGGAAACAAGTGTTAATTAACCTTATAATACGATTTTTTTTTGATTACAGGTACGTGCAGGATTTGAACTCGTGCACCCGCGTTTGGGAGACCAACACTCAAACCACTAGGATGTCACTGCAAATAATGATGTATCAGAAGTAGGGGAATTCCAAATCTAGTGCACCGTTCGAATTTATCTGTTTTTTGTCTTTATTCAATAATAACTATTCCGTTGAATCTTTATAAGCCTCAATACAAAGTCATTGACATTATATATTACTTCATCATTTTTCATAATTACAACTTATAACTGTACCACTGCTGGGCTCAAGCCCCCTCTCATCAGATGAGGGGTATAGGCCATAGTCCGCCACGCTGGCCAAATGCGTATTGGCAGACTTCACAAATCTTCGAGAACATTATGGTAAACTCTCGGGCATGCAGGTTTCCTCACGATGTTTTCCTTCACCGAGGCAAGTGATAATTAACTAGTAATACGCACATAAGTTATTGAAAATTATATACATTACGTACATCAAACATATAGTCCACATTCCGCTAATGAAGAGCGTGGTAAACCTGATTTACCCTAGATTACACATGCTTTGGCTATACCACCTACAGTGGGGTGGCCATGATTACCGAGATGCGGGTAATACCAGTGGATTTACACGAGAATTATTTATTATTTAACGTACGACCCGCAGAATTGGGGATGTTGATCTGTTTGTTATAGGCTTTTATGGTTAATGGATCTATTACAAGCAAGCCACTCAAATATAAGCCTTACTACGTTTACGCTAGCTTTAGGTTTGACCACACTTTTTGAGACTAACTACGTGATGAAAATTTACCAGCAAAGTCATTGAAGAGTTGACACCCTAGAAGGAAAAAGAGGATGAACCAGCTATTCACTGCAACCATTAAAATTATTCTTATGATTTGAGAAGTCCAGCACTCAGCTAACAGACAAATGAATCATGCTTGCTAAGCACCGAGTCTGGGCTAATTTGGATCGTGCAGTTTCAGCGATCTTTAGTATATAGGAACTTTGAAGAAAGTGTTGGCTTAAGAGCCAGCCTTTCTTCTCTTCTTTTCTTGCTTAGCTCTGCTAGCTCAGTAGTCAGATATTTACATAAAGAAACTGACTATTTTCCCTTGAAGAACAGAGAGAACCATGAACAACAGAAGTTGGCTAAGATGCAACTACATTGAAGTAAGTTTTAAAGCCTTATCTTCCTACGATGTACCTAATAGTACGTTCCTAACCGGTTTATACTCGTAAGTAACATATTTCTGCTTTACTACTATAAAGTTATAGTCGGATGTGTACATACTCATATGAGTACGAATATTCCATTTCAGCTTTGACTGTGACTTAAAAGGTTTTCCACTTGGCTGCAAAACGCAAATTCACTCTGTATGGAAATAGCGTATGTATTAAATAAAAAGAATATTACATATAGAAGGCGTGGAGGAACATTTTCTTGGCAAAAACTTCAAAGCAAAGTAGTAAATTTCTCCGTACAATCTGCTCACTTATGCATTCTGTAGGACATTCATTGCTTCCTTTATCTATTCATGTATTGTGAGTTTATCTACAATGGTAAAGTAGCTAAATTTTAAATGTATTATTCTTTAGCTTTTGTTAGAATAAAGTACTTTTGATTCTTATTCATTCTTCGTTATTTATCTCCAAACTTCAAGCTATGCATTGCTTAATATTCTTTTGGTTGCAGTAATTGTATATGAATTTACAGCAATTCAAGTAACTTACGACAGAGTTTCATTAATATCCCCGCCCTTTTCTCTCGCATGTAATGCGAGCAATTTGACATTGATACTCGATATCAATCAAAAATAATTATAATTTTGTGGTACTCGGTTATGAATAAAACACATTCAGCTCAAATATGTCGTGCAATTTTGTCTAATTTCAGATCATTGTTCCTTGAAATGAATGAATTTAATGAGGTAAGTTTTCTTTTTTATTAGTTTGTGTTATTGAATTAATTATTAGTTCAGTGTTATAAATAAATCTATTGACAAATTATTGTGATTACAAGAAAAATTTAAGATAACTTTTAAAGCGAAATTAATGATATATTAGCTACTGATGATATAAATTTAACAAATTTAAACTGATATGATCTCATATTTTTAAATCAATCATATCTGCATATCATGTTAGATAGTGATGATTAAATTAGATGTGGATGGTTTGGATAAATAAATGTTTTAAGCGTCTGACCTTTTAATTTTGTTTATTTATCTTGTCCCATTAGCTGCACTATAAGTATGTTCTTATATGTCTAAAATATAAACGTAACATGACGATAGTTCGATTATCTTATTAGGAAATCCCAAAAAAAGAAAACAAAAACAAATGCGGTTCCAAAAATAGTTTCCACTTATAAGTCCTTTGGGAAAGGCGCAATGTTTGTTCTCAATTTCACGCTTAGCTGAGTCCACCAAAAGAATACACTCGGAAGTAAAATCACTTACGAAGCGATAGGGAATGAGGATATAATGAAACTGTTTTGGTGTTAGAGGAACAGACGTGAGCCGGAGATGTTTTTATTACAAAAGTTTTCTTTACTGTTACCAAGAAAAGAAAATATATTACTTTGTATCCATAACCGAGAAAGGAACTATGACGGAAGGGTCATCTGTAATTGGTCACTTCCAATCATGGACGACTGATACACATTGACAACATCCCGTTTGGGGATCAGCAAAAGGGATTGCTTAGCACGCCTCCGACACTGACTGACCGAAAATACATTTCACGCTCGATCAAAGAGTTTGATCAAGTCTAATTAATGGCTGTTTAGATATTCCTACTTATAAATATTACGACTATATTATGAGTATAACATCGGATCAACAAACCTAACGTTAACGGTCTTAACAATTTCAATTTCAATAGTCTATTTAAACTTAATATTTGGGTAATGAACACTGACTTTTACCAGTTATTACACTTGAGGCTAATGAATTGATAGAATACTAAGAACGATAGTTAGAAAACTTTTAATGTCATCATTTAATATAATGTTAATGTCAAAAATAACAGAATGTATGCGATATAATGATTCGTTTTAAATATAAAATGCAATTAACATTAAAACACAAAAAGATCGCGATCCAGTCGCAATCATGTTGCTGGTTTTTCAAACAACAATTATGATGACACGACAACTACATCTTAAGTATTTGTTGTGTATACTCAGAAACTTACATAATGTTTTAAAACATTTTATAAATATAATATATCACCGCTTGAATTATATAGTTTTATCGTTCAATTAAAAAGCGTTGGACGCAATTTTTATTTGAGCTAGCAATATTATTATTTCAGAGAGATTAATGTTCACAGCATATCAGACAGGGTAGTTGAACCGTGAAGGTGATTTGATTTCATTCTTGATATTATTTCTTTTATATACAGTGATTTACAGTTGCTCTGAAGTACGAAGGGATGCAAATTTGTTGTTTCGGCGTAAATTACTTCAGCGCACCTACAGTTTCCTTGAGGGGACCGCGGTAACACTAACAATGACTTTGCTTGTCAACAAAGTAATTTAAGTTGTTTACCGAATTCGTTTTTATTAAAGATAACGTTACACTCTTTATTGGAAACTTATTTTTGACATGCTTAAAACTTATTGTGATGACAACATGATGCGAGGTTCGCTTTTTATTTAAATTACCGAAAGGAGCAGATTCAACACAAGATTGTAAGTTAACAGCGACGCGTTAGTAACGCAAAAACTATCACAAATACTATACTGAAGAAGAAGGAATCAAAAGACAAGCTTATGGGCTTATCGAAGGGGGAGCAGGAGAGGGCTGTTGCCCCCTCCACGTAAAATTGCATGCTAGCAGCAAGTGCTGCCCAAGAAGGATCTTATTTTGCCCCCTCCTAAGCGAAAGAAGACGGATTCGCTCCTCCCTTAGCCACAAAAAAAATAAATTTCCCTCCATTGAAAGCAGAGTAGGTTGCTTTGGATACGAAGATGGATTTATATGACTATCTTACTTTTACAAATATACGTTAAGTGTAATGAATTCGTAAAGAAACTGATAGGTACATAATTTTGTATTAGTTAGTACTGTTTTAGTTAGTGTTTACTAATCGTTAGTGATTTTCCCCACTCGAAGTTGGAGACAGATGCGTCGCAAAACATAAGTATAATATAAAATAAAGAAACACTTACACACTCATACCCCCGCAGTAGGCAACCCTGAGTCGCGGGCGGCAGACAACACACATAACACGTCACTAACACCCATGACCCTAGAACAAATATTTATCTGTCACATAAATATCTGCCCCGGCGGTGAATCGAACCCAGGACCCCTCGCTTCGCAGGCAGGGTCACTACCAACTAGGCTACGGGCCGTCTAAATGATCGCCTTTTCAGTGTTACCGGCAACCTAGGACACCCTTGAGACTCGAACATAGTTTCTATGACTTAATTATTACACGGCAGAAATAAGTCAGGCAATGGTACCTCCCCAGCTGGACTACACATGGGTCGTATCACCTACATAAGTTTAGCGAAAACTAAGCACTAATTACGAGTATATATACACCGAAGGACTAATTACGAAGTTCAAACACGACATGTAGCTTCTCCTATCATAATACGTGTTAAGTGACAAGGGCTCCTTCATGAAGCATGTACGCTTAAATTAACCAAAACCTTCTTAACTCTAAGTCGTTTGTACCTTCCCTGGCGAACATGGACTCGAAGAACTTTTGAATGAACAAGAACTGAGTTAATTACTAGATGATTTAACTACTCGTTAATCTAGTTGGCAAACATCGATGATGGTTTATTGCTACTGATGTTCTTGGATGATGATATCTACATGCAGTCCGATAGCTCGTTTTCTCATTTATCGCCTGTCTATCTAGAGAAAAATGCGCAAATCTTTATCTACTTAATACATATAAATACAATTGGAGTGTCTATTTATAATATTGAAATAACCGCTTTTTATTACATGCATATGAATATACATACGGTATATACACCAAAATAACTTTTTTTTTATTTATGTCTGTCTGTCTGTATGATCTGGCTAATCTCTGAATTAGCTTGACTGATTTTGACGGGCCTTGTATTGGCAGGTAGCTAATGTAATAAATAGTAATTTAGGCCACTAAAACAGAATAAAACAAGTTTTTTTTTCACGTGGACGAAGTCGCGGGCACAGCTTGTAGTTAATATAACTGGACATTAATTTGCGGAAATCCTTTGCTATTAAGTTATTATTAATATATTTTTTAATAATGTGCGATTATAATGTATGATGTTACTTCAGAATGTTGTGACGCCTATATCAGAAACAAATAACGCACTAAAATAAATGAAAATATATACAAACATACATACTAGCATCAACACGCATTTCGCCTCCAAACGGAACATCATCAGAGTAAATTGTCTCTACGACGGTCAGTCGCAAAATATAAAACGTATCTTACAAACCAATTAGTAACATTAAAAAAAAACAAATATAACTCGAGCCCAGAAAAATCTTTAATAACGCAAAGAAATTGCCTTAATCTGAATTCTGCAGCATAAAAATAACGTTAAGATGCCTCGCCCCATAACGTCCCGGTTCTAGTAAAAGCAAGGATTACCATATAGAGTGACATTTACACTGCGCTGGCTTTCAAAGCGTTGCACCATCTTGCTTATAACTAACTCGCTTAGTGCAATCTACTTTGAGGCTTATTCTGGCATATAAAACAGAATGTAATATGCCATTAATTTGTTAACATATCAGGAGTTGCCGGTTTGTTTCATGAGATGCCAATCGTAGTCATATTAAGTTAAACTTATTAATTAAACATTAAAAATCAATAAAAATAATAAATTCATAAGATAATTAACTAAATACTGCAAAGAATTTATTAACTGTGCTGTTTGCTATTGAAAAGCTGCTTCATCTGGAACTATTTCTAAGTATCAGGTCATATTTGTCAAAAAGATGTATTGCGTACTAAAGTAGTGTGCCAAATTTCAATTCCATACGATTAGAGGAAGTAGTTCTAATTGATCTTACAAGATATAATCCACACAAACATATTAAGACAATAACGAACATCGGAAATGATTTTTTTTTTAATTAAATTGTAACACTAACACTCGTTCAACACAGGCATGCACAATTATCATAATTATCACGTAAAACGAGAAAAGTCCATAACAACACAAGTGTAATTATAATAATTATAATTCAATATTAAACTCACAAATACGTCTCTACCACACGCTTTACAAAAAATCTACAAATTATCACAACAGTTACTACACGTCTATTTATTTAGTATTTTCAAACCAGTCGCCTAATAACTGTTCCTAATAAAGTGTGTTCACAGTGTTTCTAGAGTGCTGTTTTTAATTTACCTACTAACTTATCCAAAGAATATGGATGTATTACTAAAAATAGCCGTATCACACAACTATTCTACACAATGTCACATAAACTAACTATAACGATGTAAACACTAGGTTTTCACAGCTCACCCGGTCTCAGTCATTCCTCCGTTCATTCTTTTCGTTCATGCAATCCATTTTTCAATATATTTCTCATTCAGACTCACTCATTATATTTCGTTAGATACACCTTACATTCTATTTATTCCAATGTCAGTCACATCTGGGCCTTAACGCTTTAATCAGCGCGCTAACAATAACGCTAACAATAATGCACAATCACGCGCATATAAGCCATTGTTTAGCACGTTAATTATCCCGCTAGTTAACACCATAATTAAAGGGAAAGGAAATTTTGTTAAGAACTCCATTAACATAGCCAAAATTAAATATAACGGTAATATATAGCGGTTAAATATAGCGGTAATTCAGGCTCATTTTTAAAGACGTGGTAGATATGTAATGAAAATCTCAGTCTCATAATATAATTTTGTTATCGCTATTCCAAAGTTCACATCAAAGTAAAGAAACAGATGTATTTCAAAAGTATTTAATTGTACACCAACACAAAGACCGCCGAAAACGAAAATTGCCCCGAGTGAGAAGAATACTTACTCAGACGAATTGTACATCCTAATTAATACTTATTTATCTCTGTACAACTCATTCCCTGGTTAATCTCAATAAAACTTTGTTCAAACGTTTAATAATATCTTAGATAATTATGTTTCACAACACATGAAAACGCCATTAAACATACGCATATCGAGACTCGCCTGTAACTTTATAATTACTTATTTCCAGTTTCCCCTCGTGCGTTTAAGATATAACCTGGCTCGACAGAGTTCAGCCTAAGGCTCAAGGTCTATAAAGAAAGATTAGTGGATCTTAGTAGGATATTTTGACGGTGACAAAGTATCTATTGGACTATGTAGATATGTAGATTCTGGTAAATATCTCACGAAGTATTTTGACAGGCGCAGGCGCAACTTATCTTTCGACACTTTGAAATACGACCGAAATTCGAGTGCGTAGCGAGTCTCTAGTACCAATTAATACGCCACGAACATTTTAAAAACCTATTTTAAACCTAAGATTATAGCAATGCTGGTGTCAGACTAGACAAACTAATTCCAAAGCCTAAACTATCTATATTGTACTTTTATAACGACAGTTGACATTACATATGTTTTTAAAAACACATGAAGAAACATTATTTTTCTTTCGATTAAAACTTTCCCTTAAAAGTCCTAATATATAGTTTTCATCACAATTTTCAGAGTAACTTTCGAGGTACAATAAAATGCATATAGTAAGAAGTTTTTGCATAGAATCAGTCTTATTCTGAGCTAACTAGAACTAGAATAACAAATAACCTTACACCGTGTGCAAATTACATCTTACGTAGAGTTTTCAAGCAAATAATCCGATACATCGCATCCAATTCCTGATCATTAAACAGTAACCTAGACTGTAAGCTGGTTAATTAGCCTCGTGCATTGAGTTTCGAATTGATTGATAGGATTTCCAGTGTGTATTTACGTTTCGTGGAATAGATGAATACAATAATTTCCTTTTGTAAATAATTTCCTAATTTCTGACACACTATATATTAAATATACACAAGATATCATCAACACCAAAGTCGTAAACGAAAGATAAACGAAGTACAAAGAAAAAAAGAAAGAATAGTCTCACAAGCTTCCAGCCGGAACACGAGTGTATTTGATGGCTTTCTCAAGCAAGGATAGTATTTAGCCAGGCAGGCTTCACAAAAAGATAAAAATAGCAATACTAATATTTGATTAATTAATAATGTTCATATCCCTCATATTGTGTGAAGCGACCC
>DWPA01006762.1:0-10785 GCA_018251375.1 Calpodes ethlius
CAGGAAAACTGAACACATACAGGTAAGACATAAATTTGAATATAATGTCTTAAAAAAAAATATTCCTCAGCAAAGGAATCTGGACTGATCTGAGCAAAAAATCTCCAATGTAATTAGAATTATTAGGTTGTGCTGCCAGAAATACTTTGCTGTATCACCTTATATCACAACTATGTAATAGAACTCTTTTACATACTAATTGCTATAAAGACTGTCTCAAAGCATGCTTTGCTGTTTCAGATTTTGTGATAACGTATGGACCTTTATGTTGAATGATGTGGAGTTCCGGGAAGTACAGGAGGTAGCTAAAGTGGATAAGGTGAAAATTGTTGCATGTGATGGTAAAAGTATGTATCTAGTTGTATATATATGAGACTAGTATTATCATGAATAACTCATACTTTCAATGGGTTCCGTCATTGTTGAGGTTGTCCAACGGATTCATAGTGCTGTTATGCTCAACTACTACTCACTATGCATAAGTTATTATTATGAGTTTTTAAGAGCATTCCATTGGAATGAACCTGAATCTATTTTACTCCAGTTTCTTGAACAATGTTAAAGGGAAGTATAAATTCTTTATTTCTACTTCACTGTGAGATCTCATTGAGTTGTTTGTGAATATGGTGGATATTGATGGCCCCTTTAGATAATATTTATTGCTTTTTTCCAATATTAAGGCATAGTAGACCATAATGGATTGGGACCTTTGTTAGAATTATAATTAATTTGATGAAATAAGAAATGTCACTTAATATTTTAGGGCCAGAATGAATTAGGAGTTCACTGACATATACCCACTTAAAGTATCAGGCATGGGAGAGGAAATATGTTTTGAATATTACAAATGAATAACATATTGGTTTGTTGTCGTCTTGAATAGAATATTGTATTGTATATTAATTTATTTTATCATTTCAGATGTGGAAGATCGAAGATAGAATGAACATGTGATAAATAGTGACAATTTTTGTATGAACGGCTTTGAATGAAGTTAACATTTTTGGTTTGTGGATCTTGGTCGATATCTTTATTCATTGACTGTAACCATGTATGTTACAATACCAATAAATAAATAAATTGTGTGTGTAATTAACTGTAGTTTCATTTGCTTATTTTTGTTTTTTGAAGAGGAAACTTGTCACTTGACAGAAAGTGTACATTGTAGATGTTTGTAAATTTCTATATGTGGATATCCTCCCGCCAATGGCTCTCCGACAATGTGGTTGAACCAAAGCAAGTAAAAAACATGACTGAATTAAGCAAGGTGACTACCACCTGGCACACCTGCCGTTAAATTGAAATGCATGATATATAGAGCCCTTTAGTGCAACAGCAAGGTCCCAGTAATATCTCGTCCATTATGAGCAGGGAGCATCATCAACAGGTAAGGCTGGTAAAAATTTGGCCATATTCTGTGGATACCCTTAAAACAATAAAGATTTGTGTAATGCTAAGACTGAAATAATCCATAAATTTGAAGCTTATGACGATATTACATTTAAAATAGTTGTTTCAGACAAATCATGCGAACAGTTTTTAAAATGCACATCTATATGTTTTGATTACTGAATCCTAGTTCTACTTGAAACTAAAGTAAAAAATCCAGGCTCTATAGTTTCTACAATTTTTCAATTGTAAAGGATGCACATCGTCATATTCATCAGTTAGCAAGCCCGACAGCCGATTACCTCCTCAAATTCTCAAGTCAAAATGGGCATGTGCTTATTAATTTATTTTATTATTTACATGATACCTACCTTTTTTGTATGTAAATAGTGGAGAAACTGAAGGTCTAATAGTAAGTAATATAAAAATATATTATTAAGCTGGTAGAAGTGGCTACTGTCAGCCACCGTCATCTGCGACACAAAAATATCACTCATGCTATGTAGGTCGAGAAAAAAAGAATAACTGACTCTAAGACCTCAGTTGGAACATGACAAATCAATTGCTGCTTAAGCAGGAGATAGCTAGCCAGGCGAGCTTCAGGAAGAACGAAAACCATTGATATTGTTAATAGTTTAATAAATGATAGTCTTTATATCAAACCTTACCAAAAAACTTGCTAAATTCTGTCACCTTTACCGACGTCTTGCTCTGCAAATATTGTATTCGGGTTCAGTATTCTAAACCTTCCCAATACAGCCAATACTAAGCTTTAGTCTCTTCGGGCTATAGCCACAGAGAATGTCAACTCTACTTTTTATATTTTATCGTCATCATAATCGAATATTATAATAGATATTTTTCACCAATCAAGTATTTTTGTAATGTATTTAATCTTTTTGTAATGTAAATTTCAAATAACTGTTTTCCGGGCTTCAGATTAAACTTTTTTTGATATTATATCAAAGTAAACTCTCAAGGACAATCTTAATAAGGAAATAAGGTGAAGGAGTAGAAATAACAAAAATGAATACAGACACCGTGAATATCATGTATTTTCAAAAACATAAAATACAATACTTTTACATAAATATTCTCTCCCACGACAGATCTTTACCGAACAATACGCTAATGTAGGTATACAAATGATAAAACTAAAAATATTTTACACATGTACAACTAAACATTTTATGAAACAAAAATAAACACAAATAAAATATACAAAATATCTAACAACCTATATTTGAATAATATATGCATGTATCCCGGTACTAGTTTCAAAAGAGGTTTTCACTTGAATATGTCTGATAAGTGATAGCGTCAATAGTCATTTCACTCCGACCGATGACTACTCGCTATCCTACTGAGTAATTCACGTCTACGAATGATTAATATTTCCCGTATATCTAAATGCACAAGTTGCTTAAACAGATGGGTATTAGGGCTGATCTAAGAGACTTGAACATCACGCGAGGTGATTTAGACATCGATTAAATAATTACTACACAACACTACGATTCACGATTATTAAATATGATTTATATTAAAGAGAATGTTGCGCTATTTGAGTAAATATTATTACCTTACTAAGATTATGATATATCCATTATAATATATTATTATTTTAATAAAGAGTAAGTCTGCATATGTAAAAAATAGCAAAATAAATGTATACCATATTAGTATATATGTGTAGTGCGTCCAACGAAACGAGATAAACAAAAATATAGTGTATAAGCTATTCGATACCAGGGGACGCCCCAATGCACAGTTTTGCACATTCCTTACCAAGTTATACGCACTAAATGGTCATCCAATTGGCACCCAATGTCGCGTCATCGGCAGCCAATCACGTAGCGACAATGGGACCTCTACACTTACATTACGTACAAAATTCGCACTCATCTAATACACATTACACACGCATGTCAAAATCATAAATATTGTAATTCAAGTTATAAATATTCGAAGTTTTAATATTCGAACCTTTTTTCATCTTTTAAAGTAACATAAAGCGTCACACGTTTGAAACTTTTTTATAAAATCAACTACCAGTAACTTAATCATCAGCACCTGCGTTAAAAAAAATATATTCCTCAGATGAGTTTAAATTCGTTAATTTTATAACAAAACTATCAATGTATCGTCAATTTATAATCAACTTCTACATAATTACATCGACTTGAACGGCGTGATTTAAAATACCGCCATTTATCAGCCATTATATTTTTATTACCGCACAAATAATTTATTAAATATATAAAACTACTGAAAAAAAGAAAACTCACATCACACAACACCTCCAACGCATTCCAAGTAGCAAACACCACGTTTCACACAAAGTGCCACATTTTTTTAATCACACCAGTACCATTACATCACAGACCTTTACACATGACATCGACTTTCGACGTCAAATTACAATTAATATGAGCGAGAAAGGGACAGAGATACTTATCAAACACTGCAGCGAGTACCCGAGTACAGCGGGTCTAGATAAAGTTTTTCATACACGCTACAGACAAAACGTTAAGCGTCCTCTACACTACTCGCGAAGTTGGATGATGTTAGACTAATACGATAGTGTGGAAGCACTTACTTACCTCGTCAAACTATACCTTGTCTCGGGCGACTTCCATTTGTTGTCGGTTCTGGCGTCCAAGTCGAAGGCGACACCACAACGAATGAGCTTTAGCTAAAGTTTCTAGAGTACTTCGTCGAGTAACTTCGCAAGTAGAGTAAAGAAGGTATTAGCATGAGATATCATTCAGTCACGTGACGTCAAATTGTCTACGAACTTAGTGTCATTCTCGTTTTCGCACCAAATATTATTGCTATATAATTTCCAACTGTTAGCGTGAACAAAATAAATCTTGTCTAGACCCACTGTAATTAGCACTGTATTCGTGTGAATCTGTAAAGGCCGTCAGAGCCAAAAGCGACTGTCCATTTGAAAAAAAAAAATTAGTTACGCTCGTTTTTTCTGCACCAAATGCCATTGCCAAACATTTTCTAAGGGTGAGCGTGAACAGAAAATATTAGTTTATCCGGAAAGTTCGTGCTAATTTTAGGTAGGTAGCACGAAACACCTGGCTGAATACATCACAATTTTTGTAAACCATTCAGCCATATTTGGAAAAAAGTTTATTTACGAGTCGTTAATTTCGTCAATATTTGAATTACCTAAAGTAACGGCGCGAACTGTCCAGACAACCCAATAGTTTTGTCTATGGCGACTAACCGGTTTTATCTCGTTTCGTCGACTTCACTTATAGGTAGATAGACAATAAAAGCAACCACATCCACTAGATAAATTACGAAGTACGTAGCCACCACATAAATTACATCTAAAAGATTAATATGACTGCGCGACTGACACGAGTGTCAAGTCTAACTGCGAGAACTTCGCATCTCCCACTAGTAGAACAACACCGTCGCGATTGGAAAATACTTAGTAGGTTATCAAGCCAAGGTACCAAGATCCGAATCCCTTAAGCTGAGCAAACCCGTGAACCATCCCCCGAGAAATATATGATAGAGTGTGGTTAAAAAATCAACATACCTCTTCAAATACATGACTCCTAAATATTCTTTAAGCAGGATGCAACCGATCAAAATCACTGTTTTATTTATCTGTGCGTCTTGTGGTATTGAAAAAAGTTATCAACAAAAACCCTACAAACCCTTAAAACCTATTGTAGGCAACATTCTGTCATCGTTGTTCACAGTAATACATAAGCAAAACATAAATTCACTTTATTCACGATGAGGTACGATAGTAGATAGGATAGTTTAAAATTTATTTTATTTATGATTTAAAAATACTTTCGAATGTTTCTTGATATTCTAGACTTAGGAAACGTAAAACGGCTCAGAGGAAGATCGACGAACATATTAATACCTCTTCTTTGAGTTGTTCTCGAGCCAAAGTTGAGCAGAATTCTCTTTAGCTGTAGCGTTTAGGAGAGAGCGGGGAGACATCGAGAAGAGATTCGTGGGTGTATTAAATCCTTTTTCGTGAGCTGATTTTCGTTGGTGCGCGCGTCCGATGACCATGGCCGCGTTCAAGCGCAATAGGAAGGCGGTGACGTCAGATCCGCGAGCAGGTCTAGCTCATCCTCAGAGAGCTGCTCCTTGTGCTTCGGCCAGTCGTCCTGATGAGTTCGCCTGAACTCGGCCATCGTTGTCCTGATGGTAGCCGGGATGGGGTCCGGAGCGTTGGTGTGCTTGGCGAGCTCCGCCAGCACGTCGCCCAGCTGCGGGCCCAGGCTGTACGGCCTGGAGGACAGGTAGGAGCACAGGCCGAGCACGCCGCGATGGCGCTCGAGCAACTCGGTGGAGCGGCAACTCTCCATCAGCGACTTGAGGGTTTCCTCTTCATTGGGCAGAGCCCGGCAGTGCATTAGGCCCGTCAGGAGCTTAGCCGCATGTTGGCGTACCTGAAAAGTTATAAACAATATTTTAGAAGGAATCTCTATGTTCAACCCAACCTCTTCCGCTGATGGAATTCCTCCTAACAATGATATTTCATTAGATATCTTAATTAAAAGATTATAAAGTATATTTTCGTGTTCTTCCATATGTATTATCGTGTGTTCTGCGACACTGTCAGTCAACAGGTACATATTATTTTACGTGACAAACTTTGTTGACCAACCCACATTTCGGTATTCCATTTTCATCATAGACTTTATATTTATAGGAAGTGCCATTCTTGGCGGAAAAGATAGATACTACAAAATCACGAGAGTATAGTAAATGTAATGGAAATTAGTAATCGACATAAACCACACTCGCCAATTTTATTTCGCACGAATGTTCATCTGAATACACCACAGTAAAAATAATCCCATGTTATTTTTAATACCTAAATATGTGTTCAAAGTATCACGATGATTGGTTGAGTAGTTTTGGCGTGAAAGTGTAAAAAACATACTAACATTCGAATTTATCATATTAGTAAGGATAAGATATTTCTAATAAAATACATTCTTATCGAGATGATTAAGATATTCTTATGAGATGCGTTCTATATATAGTACAAAAGGGAACCAACCTCAAGCCTAGGATCGTTCATCAGGCTAAGAGCGAACTGCTCAGCGCGCACCGCTCTTTCGGGCTTGTCGCACAGCAGCGGCAGGCCGTAGAACAGCAAGGCCTGCGCGAAGTCGAGGCACGCGAGGCGCGCCCACCAGGATCTGCCTCCAGCGACCTCCTCCAGGGACGCGAGGGCCTTGTCGAAGGCCTCCGGGGAGTGCTGCGCGAGGGCCAGGCTCGCGAGGAAGCCGCCCGCGTATCGGGGCAGCTCGTCGTTGGGTTGCGCGGGGCCGCGGGTGGCGAGCGCGCACGCGGTCTCGAACATCTCGTACATGGCCTCCGTCCGAATGTGCGCGCCGCGGACGATCACCCCCACGCACAGACGCAGTACTGTTGAAATTTAGATATTTTGTATGTGAATAAATGCGAATAAGTTGTTTATCAAAGCACGGCCAATTAGGGTAACAGAAAATTAAGATATGATAAATATATTTATACTGTATCATATATATATATATTTGTATTTTTAGTAATAGTATTCACAATTATACTATTTTAGCACCTGCCGTCAGACTTTCCACATCGACCCATTGTTGACTGGTGGACAATGCCATTAAGTTTGGTCTTTGCCTATCTTATATTTGTTAGAGGTGAAATAAATATAAATAAATAAAAATTAATAAACTAATCAAGGTGACATAGTTTTAGTGAAAAATTAGACACCTAACAATAAATTGGACAATGTTTATTGAGGTTCATATACAGTTGTAAGAGATATACCACCTAACGTAGAAATAATAAATAAATGTGATAGAAAAGACACAATTTACAAAACTCGTACTAATCTTTATTATAATGTAGTTATTACCGATATGTATGTAAAAACTTACCAGTGGTGAACAGGTTGAGCGCGCGCGCATGGTCTGTGGCAGCCGGCGAAGGCCCATCGACAGGGAGCCGTAGCGGCGCTCCCGGCCGCGTCAGCTGACGCCGAGCGCGCCCACCTGCGGCCGCCAACGGTCCCGCCGCACCCTTCAATACATCACACACATATGTAATCTATTAAGACTGGATGTAAACATTTATCTTTGCCGGTTTATGTATGTTGTTTTATCATCGTATTTCTTTATTATAATCAACTACATTCGTGCTTATGTTGCATTAATTTTAGTTACGAGCGAGACAGTGTAATAGTAAAAGCCATAGTGCTCCATGAGTGCGAGCGAGACAGACTAATGTAAATAAGTTACCTGAGCGGCGTACTCCGCGGCGGCGGCGGCACCGGGTGGCAGTCGGACGCGCGGATTGCCGCCAGGAGTTGCGGCTGCGGCTCCGGCCGGCTCGCAGGCGTCGGCCGCGACGATAGCACTGGCCGCAGCGGCCGGCTGCACTTGCCCCTCGCCGAACGCCTGCGCGGCGCGCAGTGCGTACTGATCGTTTGACAGGTACGCCGACGTCTTCACCACTACAACGTTCCGACGAATTAAAGTATGCCCGCTTTTTATTCTTCATTCTCTACTTTTTATTTTAAGCATACTTTCAAGCAAATTCTCCTATGCCCAATGAGGTAAAGAAAATAATTTTATGCGAGAAACTTATTTACAAAATTTAATGATTCTAGGCCCAATTATTTAGCCCTGTGTTATCTTATTAATATTATAAAGTTTCATGGTCCAATAGAAAGGGTAGATTGTTCATAATTCCTTCTTTATCTTGAGTATTTCAAGAAACTAGAGTAAAGGATATGGAAAATACAAAAGATCGATCCTCTTTTTTCACTTCACTGTGAGACCTTATAGTATTGATTGTGTGTTATTACATTGTCAAGTCATTAATAATACGATGTCGGTGGTGCTAACGTACCGATGTCACCGTTCTCGTCGTAGAGCGGGGCGAGGCGCGGCTTGACGGCCACGAGGAAGTCCACGAGCCGCGGCGCCGGGCCCGCGTCGCCGCCGGGGAACACCATCTCCGTATCGAATATCGTCATCAGGATGCTGCAAGGACACTATTTATTTACATAATTGTCATGGGCCAAGTATCTGTAATCTTCTAATTTCTCGTAGTTGATTACAGATGCGTTGCTACCCCTGAGCACAGTTGTTCGCACCCTGCATGAGTGCTACGGATAACATAAACTATCCTTTAGACCGGAACACAATTGTTATTTGGCAGAGAGATCTCCCGCCAAGCGAGATGTGTTGCCTGGGGAGAGGCTGAGCTCCGACTGACTTGCATTCGGAACTTTTTTACCTATATATAAAGGTTCTAGAAAACTTTGATAGTGTGAATCAGGTCCAGCGCGACCACGGCGCCAGAGTTATATAATAATTATTACTATGCAACTCTATGGCTTAAGCCTATGATCTTAACTTGCAAATATTGATAATTACCCGCCAACAGTCTCGCGCACGCTCTGGTAGGGGTGCTGTATGAAGTTGGCTGCGTCCAGCTGTCGCAGCAGCTCGGCGGCCAGCGGGGCGCCGCGCCACGACATCGATCCGATAGCGGCCTGGAAATTAAAACATTTCACGATTCTGTTCAATGGGTTCAATCTGTTTTTCACGAAGCATACACACATACGTAGGCACGCACATACACACGTATACACGCACGCACACGAACACGCACCTGGAGCGTATACAGCCGCGCGTTGACCACGAACGTGGTGTGGTGGTCGGGGTCCTTGTCGCCGGCGACGGGCGGCGGCATGCACAGCAGGGCGAGGGCGTGCACCACGGGAGCGCCGCGCCGCGGGTCCAGCTTCTCCATGCCGGTTGCCACGCTCGTGCCCCAGTCCTCCAGAGTCTCTGGCGTCACCGCGTTCAGACCTGGTACGATATTATAATCGTATTTACGAAACATTTTGATTGCACAATAATTTATTTTGTGTACCACTTCACACTAGTTAGTCTAGCTAACTAAAACATGGATAAAATCAATGTGAAGTAACCTTGAAGTGACATTTTGAAGTTAGCGTAATGCTTCATATGTCAGCGCCATCTATTAGCACATGCTGACATTCTTTAAACCCGTACCTTTCATAATAATTTCGGTGGCCTTCTTGTAGATGTCCATAGCAGGCTCGCGCGGCCAGTATCGCGGCGCGCGCAAGGCGGCCGACGCCACCTCCGCCGCGAACCGCTGCAGCGCCTCCTCCGGGTCGCCCGCGCAGCGCAGGGCGTGCGCCAGCACCTTGTCCGCTACCCGAGGACCGAAATGCGCAAACGCCATCTGTTATAACACAACGAAAACATTTAATACCTTAAGCTAGTAGATTATTCCGTAATATTTATTCAGGTGATGTCGTTGACATTAGTATTAACGTTTAGTGCAGTATCAGGACATAGTTATTGTAAAGATCAACTACGGAACTGAAGCAGTGTGATAAATTTAAACTTCGTAAGATAAGAGATTGGCTTGCAAGGTTTGACCCACATATACTTATAAATATATTCGTATTCGTTAGATAGAATCTTCATTCTTATATATCTAGGATTACTTCAAGTAACTTTTTAGAAGCGTTTTAAATTTTGCAATGGAGTTAGCTTTAGTATCGATTTCAGGTAACTGATAGTACATTCTGGCTCCTTCATGTTTAATGCTCGTTCGTGCAACTAATATGTTACCAACGTATATGTTAAACTTATGTATATTTAAAAATAGAACTGACCCGGAACAACATGAACCGCACGCCGTTGAACTTGTCCTTGCCCTTCTTCTCCTCGACGGTGAGGAAGCGCACCAGCCGGTCGATGTTCTCGTCGTTGATGAAGAAATCGTACAGGTGGCGCTCGCCCTCGTGCATGTCCTCCGGCTGGATGACCGACGGGTCGTATTGCTGCATCGGGGGCTCCACTATCTGCGTGTCAATACGAGCGTATAATTAATTTTGTTGCTCTAGTTTAACCACCCGACAAAAAAAGATAGGTGTTATAAGTTTAGCGTGTCTGTCTGTGCATCTGTGTACTTTACTATATACTTCTAAACCAGCTATTCCAAAATTATTGCTAGCAAAGATTCGGGACGTTTTTCTATAAGGAACTCATATCTCAGACCCCTCTAACAAAATTACCTAAAAATCCTATATCTAATTTTATTCCGCCTGTCGAGTTTTTCATCTTGTAGGAAATTTTTCACGTTTATTGCCGTACAACATTGGTACTTCCTACATTAGTCATATATCATGTTGGTACTTAATACCACTGTACCTGGTACTTAATACGATTTTGTAGACCTTGTCGATCCCCAAAATTAGTTTTCATTTATGTCAACCCCTGACCGACCACTTATGGAGTCCTTATTGTAAACCCATGGATAGAGTGTGATGTGGTATTTTATTTCAAAGTTGACGTGAAC
>DWPA01006763.1:0-10783 GCA_018251375.1 Calpodes ethlius
TACTATTTTTTTTAAATATCTTTAATAAACTTTTTTCAAATTCTTTCACAGCCTAAGTTTACTAAAGTCAAACTATATTTAGAAACAACACTAAATAAGGTTATACCGCTGTTCTCAAGTTTTAATTACCATATTCCACCTACTTGTATAATTATGTGTGCAATTCATTATGTCAAGGCTATATTTATGTTCTTGTGTTCAAATAAAGTATGCCTAAGGTTGTTTAAGCCTTTATAAATCTATACACATAATATACCATAACATATCCATGTTTGTACAGAAAATATATTTTAGAACATCTGTTATTGGTGGGATTTATTAAAGCAATAGATCCAATAGATAAAATATTATTCTATATTGCAATGATAAAACATTTTTTTCTATTTGTATCTTAGTTAAACTTTTCAAAAACTCGTTTACAAATTTTATTAGTATTTTCCCTGGTGCGGTGGTTAACTTAGAGTAATATTTAGAATTTACTTTATTTGTTACACAACTTTAAAATATAAAATATTTTAAACAAACCTACTTAAACAAGCAAGCAAGGGGTGTAAGATAATTTGTAGTTATAGGTCAAAAATGATGAGATGTGTGATATCTAATTTATGAATGGCATCTTGATAATGTGCGAGCAATTTAGATATTTAAGATTTGTTGACTATGTTACACATCAAATTCATCTGAAGTATTATATATATTTTTTAAATATAGCTGGTAATACAGACTAACTATCAAATGATTATTAATAATCGCCTACTAGGGACATCAGAAAAATAGTTATTGACATTGCATTACTAATGAAAAATTCAACAGAAACCAAATACCCATGATCATCCAGCGATATGGACAGGTGTGTCCACACAAGTCATTGTGATTTTACTTTACTCATAATAATTTACTAGTGAATGTTATATGTTTAAGGTTTTTTTTTATACTACAAGTTTATCTTATTCCCCACTGAAAGTCACTTGTTTTATTTTGATAATATACCAATCAATTGAATTAGAATTTAATATGAAAAATATAATTAAAATGGTATTTGATAAGTAGTTAGCTCCACTATCAGGAAACATTGCATGCCAAATAAACAGAACATGTGATATACGTATGTTAACAAATAATAGTCGCAACACATAACTGAACAGACTACTTTAACCATATGCGAATGATTTCAAAACATTACACGTAATAAAAACTGATATAAAACTAATGACTTAATAAGTGACTCACGGCTCTGGACTGTACTGTGCTCCGCCAAAGAACCCATGTCTATCAGGCTGAGTAGTAACAGAAGAACATATCGAGGTAGTATCAGCTTGGTCGCCTCTTTCACCGCTACCACTTTTAACACTCTTTTGTAGTGACATCTTCGGAGAACACTTGTTAGGTCAATATTTCAACATCACGCAATTCCTATGGATAACAGTGTTATTGGCACTCCCCAAACATAAGCCCTGCCACGAGATAGAGTGGGCGTGCGAATTAATTACAAAACATGTAAGTAATGTAACTGTTCCGGATGTTAACACCCGCCCAAAACACTCAACAAAAGCGATAGTAATAACTACGTCAATTGATTATACACCGTAAAAACATCTCGACGCGCACGTTTTTACGCAAAATATGGTAACAAACAAACGCGTTCGGAATGAATACCTATAATTCATTAAATTAGATTCGTACACTAAACATAATTTCTGTGGACTGTGGTGTGAACCACAGACTAGGTGTAAACCATAGTTAAGACTATATGCACACAGTACGTAAACACTTTTAATATTTTTTTACTGTGGTGGGGTATTTCATGATATTAGAGCAAAAATACCAGTTAATTGAAGTTTGTAATGATACATTATAATATTCTTGGCGTGGATAAAATAGTGACGGTGGTGGATGAGTGCAACACTAAATTATTTAAACCATGAAAATAAAAACTTCTTGAAATACACTACCATCAAAAATCGTATACTTATTAAGGATACTACAGATAATATCATCTGTACTTATTAGTTGTATCTATGGATTAATTAAGTTTTCATAATAAAATAAGAATAGGAAAGTTAACGACTTCGAATTCAAATTACTTTTTCTATCATTACGGTTTTCAAAAAAAACTGAAGAAATAACATTATAGTGTATCCAAAAAAGATGTGGCTCTTTTGTAATTTTAGACTTTCAAATGTAATTCTTGTTATGATAAATTTTAAGAGTTAGTCTTTAAAAAAATATTCTAATCGTTTATTAATTAATTTTATCTCATAGTTGTTGTCTGAAAATATAGAAATGATTAGAGTTTGATAAAAATTTTGATGTAATATATATTTTTATATATACATTTATCACGACGGTTTTTGTTAGGTAATCTTTGCTTAACGGTATACGACAGCGACTATGACGTCACAATATGACGGAGGCAATTCCTATTCTTATTTTGAGGGCAATATAGATATTCGTAACTTAACGTAGCATTTATGTACTCTATGACCTATTTCAACTGAGTTATTATTCTGTGGGCTGTGGCACGCACACAATGTGAGACGCGGTGTACTTGTATTGTCATATTATTTTTTTATTTTTATGAATTTAAATAGAAATTAGAAATGTCTGTGAAATGGACTGGAAGTGAGTCCGGTATATTGCGTAAAAGTAAGAGTGAGTGTAAAGAGAAGAAGGAAGAGTTGTTCGTGTTTGGCTACTCGTGCAAATTGTTCAGGGACGATGACAAAGCCCTGCACGTTGACCAGGGGAAACATCTCATACCATGGATGGGGGATGAGACATTGAAAATCGACAGGTTCGATACGTTTTTTACTATCAGACTGTGCCGCTAAAATTATTGAAGCAAATAAAAATTCAGAATGTTTTAATTTTTCCCGAAGATTATAAGTATTTCGCAGAGAGTGTCCTAAGGTGTACGGAAGAGCCGACCGGTCCTGTTTTGGTGCTCCCTGTTTTGTTATGGTGACCCTCCTCGGTGGTATGTATAACCCGTGACGGTATTGCCTATGTATTTTAAGACTTCTTTGTACAGTTAGGGCTTATTTTCAATACGTTTACGAATTTTGGTTAATAATTGACCAAAGTACGTGATTGTAATATTATCCGTATGCGCCGATAACTATATGCAGTCAACATAAAACCGTAATTTGAGGCACCTTTTAGTGGTCAGCAATTGTAAAAGAAAATTATATTAATTTTCTAGGGATTATCTTCATGGATTTATTTAAGACTAGGACCACATAATATGTAAACGATTCCAAAATAATATTATATTTATCTGTATGTAATTAGATTATCTTTAAAATAAAACTTAGTGAAATTGTTTCTATCTTAAATTATGCCACAAAATATTTAATACTTTTTGAAATTACAATGTGTTAAACATTTCAATGCACAGAATTATTTCTGTGTCAAGAGTTCAAAAATTTTTGCCACTAGCCAATAGAAATAACCACACCTAAACTTCTCAAAATTATTTCATCTTTTAAGTTGCACATATCCGATGAGGCTCAAAATCATAACATAAGCTTAACATTAAGCTTGCGATTCCAAATCAATAAGATCTAATATTTTATGATGAATTCAGAAATAGCTATTGGTGTGAAGGACTTGATTACAAATGCTATGCATTTTAATTTTATTCTTGACAGTTTTGAGGCATTTATGGAATCATGTCATATCATTGCAAATTTTAGATAAAGCTGACATTTAACATTATCTTGACAGGTATGATGCAAGGGGTGCCCTCCATGACCTGACCAACCTCGAGGCCCCCCCAGGGGGCTTTGACTGGAGAGTGGAGCTTACCAAGACGGAGTTGGAAGTAGAACAGCTTTGTGATGAGGAGAGATATCGTGCACTACACACAAATGAAGATGAAGAAGAAATGTATAAAGGTGAAAGATTGATATTATTGTAATTGTTAGTCATTTGTCACACTTGAATTTGGTCATGGATATGCTCCTGAGGAGAGGTGGTTGCTTCTCATAGAAGTGCATACAGTAAATGAGCACCTTTCATACCTTAAAGCAATTACTTCTTTAAAAATGGTTACTGGGTAGAAATATAATATTCTGCATTGGGTGAATTCCTTTCTGCCAAAATTTGGATGGGCCTATGGCAAATAGTCCCTTCTTTGGATGGATGATAGGTCCAGTCCTAATGGTACTCATGTAAATTTTATGAAATATCACAATTCCAGAGGAAGAACTGAAGAGACTTCATGCAGCCGGCTACGGTCAGGTGGGATTCAACTATGATGCACCCTCTGAACCCAAGAAAGAAGTAGAACAAGTGGAAATTGAGGAACCCTTCATACCTACGCTGGAGTTTAAAGCATTATTGTCACCTAATGTTATATTGGTATGTAATTTTTTAAATAGACATATAAAAATGATATGCAATGATTTTTATAATTCCTGAGTATTTGTTATTTTTCATGTACATACATTTTAACACATAGATGGACCACTTGAACAGACTGGAACACTTGAATTTATCAAATTTCAGTTGTACGTGAAGCTGTATTAAATAACGAAATTAATTTTTATAACATTTTTTTTGGAGTGTTGTCATTGCACTTAGTGGCCTCTACGACTTCATGTGGACATAAAAAATAAACACTTGGTCAAATAAGTGTTCTCATGGTCTTATTTGTGCAACTGGTTATGCACTTTGTTTAACATTCTGTTGAGAAAATGTTGTTTGAATAAAGATATATTTCTTATTTATTATATTAACATTATTGATGAAATTGAACTGAATATTTTCATTTCAAATTCTATCCGATAACTGGCCTCATATGTGAAACATGTTATTATCGTAGGATATAATTTTAATGCTATTTTTTGTTATCAGCCTGAATCTTTGAAGCAAAATGCTATAATAGAAAAAACGGCCAAGTTCATAGCCAATCAAGGTACGCAGATGGAGATACTTATCAAGGCAAAGCAGGGGGACAACTCGCAGTTTAAATTCCTGAACAGAGATTCACCATTGAATCCATATTATATTGCTCTCGTGGACCTGGTGAAAACTGGTAAATGGCCTGAGAAGACTGAGGTTGTGGAAGGTATGATTATAGTATACTGTTATTGTGACATTATTGTATGTCAATAAATTCAATACATGTTTATTGAATTTTTGATTTAATTGATTTGATTTAATTTATTAATGTAAACAGTGTTACAGTGATTAAACATATATTATCATTCTATTTATTACAGATAAGCCTAATGATTCTAATGACGAATATCTCCATCCAAGTTTAGCAACACCCATTATAGAATCTGTAAGTATTTTATAATCTTTTTTATTTCTTATAGGTATCACACAATACTATATTTAATACTACAATACAATACAATAAAAGTAAAAGAGCTTATTGCACAATAAATAAATACCTTATACAATTTATAATTTTCTTTGTATGTAATAAAATAGAAATTTTTTTTTTTTTATTTTTTTATAGGTTGAATAAAATTTTATTAGTACTATTTAATAAAGGTCTGCACAGAACTTTATCATTGTTTTAATATTATTATTGATAACCACAGTTTTATAGGCGTTTTAATGACTTTTGTTTTAGTTTGCTTTATATTAACTATTTATATGTAGCATCATTGACATTGTCTGCAGGCCCCGTCGATCCCAAGTATACATTACAAGCCCTCAGCAGATTGCGACTACACGATGCTGATATCTAAGATGCGTTGCGACACTGTGGAACAGTCGGACTACACGGCGTCGCTGGCGGCCGGCGAGGTGGCTCCGCCCGGCACTGAACCCACGCTGCCTGTCAGGCCGTTACCAGGTAAACTATGAAATGATTTACTTATCCTTTAAGTCAGTATAGTAGGCAAATAAAGGAGACGTTAGCCTAAAAAGTTGCATATTAAAAATACAGGTATTTAAAGCCAAGCTTTGGTCATAAGATAGATTATTGATATAAAATCGGTTGTCTTATTACCTTCATTAAATTAATGAATGCGTCAAACCAAAGTTGAATAGAAAGATGAAGACGAAAGGCACAGTATGGATATGGCTAATGGGACGGACCAAAGCACCAGCCAGCTCTCCCCCTGTGCAGCAGAGTTAGCGGCTTTAGAAGTCACCAATTGGATCGAGGTGCACGCGAGCCATCAGCGATTTGTACCGATGATTCACATGACAATAAATTTACTATTGAAAAGGACCAAATATGTTAATAAAAGTTTCTTGTTTGTATATTCCAGTACCAATTCTGACACCACCTCCGACTCTGGTGGGACGTCCTCGGCCTCCGCCCCGTTTCGAGCCGATCCCGGCGTCAGCGAGGGCAGACAACTCGATACCACCCAAGCAATCCACGGGACTCAGCTTAATGAAGAACTACAATACAGACTCTGATAGTGATGGAATAGGTAAAGTACAATATAATATAAAGACACAAATATTTATTATTTACTATTTAAAAATATGTATATAATAAGTACTTATAGTGGCATATATTATATAGAACTAGTAGTATTGTTTCTTGGGTCATTTTACTGTAACAATCGCTAGCTTAATAGAACTAGAAGCATGAATTATATGACCAATTAATTTGATTGTATTATTATTAATACATTGATGTGTCTTTAATGTTCATTGGCCACAGTAAGTTGTCTGAAAAAGACAAAGATAAATTAATAAATGCTCACAGATTCACCTACCACTTTCAAAGTGAAAACCTAGGGTTTAATTTATTTCATTCTATAAATTTGCCACAGATGATTAAACATTACTGACGATGAAAACTTCATTATCAGACTTATGGTTTAATTATTTGTCATGCGAATTTACACCTTTTATCTAATCTACAGAGTCCGACGGAAACTCCTCAACGGACAGTAAAGACAAACCGGCACTAATCCAACCGCCAGAGGACGTTAGAATCGTCATCGACAAACTGGCGTCATACGTAGCACGGAATGGCGACGACTTTGCAGATATAGTGCGCGCGAAAAACGATCCTAGATTTGTCTTTCTGCACCCGGATAATATGTACCACGCTTATTATAAAAAGAACATGATGGAGAAGCGAAGAGCTGTGAATGGTACTATGGATAAGAAGGGCGGTGCTGGTGGTAAGCGGACTGATATTGTACGATAAATATTTACATAGCTTGTAGATGAGTCTGTAAAGGATATATATATATGATATTAATCTATATTGTTTGCTATCATTACTTACCTGACAAAGCATTGTTGTAAAACACTTTCTTTAATAAAGATGAAATATAATATCGTAACATCGTAATGGATTTTCTCAGAAAAATGAAATGTTTTATTACATTGAAAAATAACCCAGGTATTTTACATCCTCCCAACTATCTACACACCAAAAATCTGACTATTGGGACGGTCCGTTGCACCGTGAAAGAAGGACAAACAAATATATTTTTTGTATTTATAATATTTGTTTAGATTAAATAATGAGTGTTAACAGCGGGTTTTAAGACTTCTTCGTTTTGTTGAGTAGTCGGGCTAAATTTTACTAAGTTTTTTATAAGTTCGAATAAGAACACATAATATGTTATTATTATACATCGGGATATTTGTATTCTTAAATTTTATTTGTATTCCAGGCTTAGTATCATTCTCAATCAAAAAACCAAAAGCACCTGATCCAATATTACCAAAACCAGCCTTACCTTATGAGTCCAGCACTGATGAAGAAGCTGAAAATAAAACGGAGAAGCAGGAGGATACTAAACAGGAGAAATCTGAGCCACTCAAATCCAACATACCACAATTGTCTTCCATAAACGCCCTCCCTCCCGTTGTCGTATACAAATTGGACGCGGCGACGGATAATAACTTGCCTGTCGTAAAAACTATCGAGCAATCATCAATAACAATACCCAATAATGTAGTAAAAGTTCCAACTGTAGCCCCTGTTGCGGTAGATTCTGTTGTTCCTAAAGCAGAGGAAACACCACTAGTTGTTGAAGAGACGCCTCCGAAAACAGAAGAAGAAGAGGTTAAAAAGGAGATTCAGAAGGCACCAGAGGAAAAGCCGCGAGAGAAAGAAAGAGAAGCTTCTAGAAGCAGAACCGGGGAGCGAGAGAGTCCTTATAGAGACAGACGGAAACATAAAGATAGAAAGAAGAGATACAAGAGATCTAAGTCAAAAAGTAGAGAATCTAGAAGATCTGAGAAAGTATCAGAAAAAGAAAAGAAAAGAGAAAGACATAGAGATAAGGAGAGAGAAGATAGGGACAGATACAAAAAGAGAAGGAAAGTTTATGAATTAGAGACTGAGATTATCGCCTTAGAGGACAATTCAGATGATCTCATTGATTTGACTGGAGACCAGTCAGATTCTAGAGGTAAGATATGTGCTTTATTTCTCATCACAGTATGAATACCTTAACCAAAACCACCCTGGCTATCATTCAATGTTATCAGTGGCGGTCTCAGTGGCGCAAATTAGAAAGGGCTATATCCAGCAGTAGACTTTTAAAGGATAGATATATAGATATCAGTGGCTGTCATCCAATGTGCCAAGAGATAGGAATCTTGTCTACACCACTAGTGAAACTAACACGGAAATAGTGTAGTTTCTTGTTATACCTTCATTTTGATACCACAATTAAATGTCAAGCATCATCTTTCTCGGAGAGTAAAGATGACCACAGCCAATGAAGAAATTTACATTTGCCTCATTCATTCGTACAAACCAGCCATACTTCCCCTTGCTAAACAAGAAATTTTGTGTTCTTTTTTCTTTATTGTGGTCAACAAACAGTTACCAACAAGGTTTTCTTAAATATTAATGAACAAAAAAAACTTACATCGTTAACCACCACCCTATATCACAGATTACTAACTACACAGATTCCTGTTCCAAGTGTTTAACCCCAAAGTTTAGGCAGTGCATTATCTGTCAATCTGTACCTTTATGTATTCTCTTCTTCTGTCTTCAAATCATTATCAAGTCAGTGCTGCTACTTCTCTTTTCTCCCCAATAGCTTTCATTGATAAGGACTTTTTTTAATAACACTTCCAGCGGATATGGATTCGGAGGCTGACAAGGCAAAGCAGTTGGAGAGGAGGCGGCGCGCGGCCGAGTTCCTCAAGAAAGTGGGGGTGGACCCCGCTGCCGCCACGCTGCCCAACACGTCCCTGGCCAGTGCGATGGTGAGGATGCATGCCTGACGTGCATTTAATTTTGTCAGATTATAATTTATTGTAATTTATTTAAACAACAATTATCTTATTTGTACCTCGATATTTAATTGTGGTCAATAAAGATTACATAAATAAATAAATGCAACATAGTATCTCACTAACAATAATTCTTTATTGTGCAGGGATTTAAATATGTAAAATAATGGATCTCCCTATAAGAATGAGATACTTTGATATTTTGTTACGGTAAAAAGTAGACCATGTAACTTGTCAACTATCTGTATCATCTGCACCCAAAAATTATACTACTCCATTTTATATTATTTTTACAACTCCATTGCGTCGTGAAACATAATAAACAAATACACTTGTTACGGCTACAATAGATCAGACATGGTCGCAGTGGCCTTTGGGATTTATGTCCCTTGCCCATTGCACAAATAATAATCAATGGATTGACTGTTGAATCAACGTTTAATTTCTTAATTCGTAATAATTTCGTATTTAATTGATGTTGTTTTCATAATGCATTACTGCAATCGTTTATTGGGTATTTACTATAAAATACATTTGCAGGTGGACACGTTGGAGTCGCTGCGCAAGAAGAAGGCCGAGGAAGAAGAGAAGAGAAGGAGACGGGAGAAGCGACGGCGGCGAGAACGGCGCGGTAAACACTGATATAACATACAATAATTATCACATTAGCTTCAATGTCAGGCAAAGATTTCTTCTTAATTATTGACAAGCTTTAGTGATTTTTATAGTAACCATACGAACTGACGATCGACTCGATGTTTAATAACAAATATACAAGCTAACGTTCAACTTGATGAAAATTTAAAATCGCTTAATTTCGCTTTGCAGAACACGAAGAAAATGAAAGGCATAAAAGAAGCAAGCGTAGCAAAAAATACAGGTTGGTGTTTTTTTGATTTCCTCTTTAAAGTTGTTAAAATGTGTAATGAATAAAGTTCTCTTTATCTGTATGGATATATGTGATATGATTTTTATTGTTGTTACAGATCGTCTGACGATGAAGAATCAGATTATGATAGGTAAGGAATGGTCAATTATATTATTCACTAACTGAAATATATTTTTATGTGAATAGCGTATAGTATAGTAAAGCGTTTGGTAGACAAACCACCTGATTTTAAGTGGTCACCGTCGCCCATTGGCATTAGTAGCCAACCAGGCCAATTATTCTAGCCAAAAATGCCGAAACTTGTTATGACATTCGATGACCTCTGTTCAAAAAATTTTCGAACATAGCGATTAGTACAATAGATTTTTAATGTCATGTTTTTATTAGTAGTTGATGTAGACATGAAACCTTACCTAGCCACTCCCACCACTTTCGGTATTTCCTGTCGTGCACGTGCTACTTCCGCTAGTCAAATAGCGCTAATTATACATGCTAAATATGTCAAAGATATGTCTGATACTATTATCATTTTACAAATTTCAAAATAAATTAATGTACTGCAGAATGCAAACTTGTAAAATATATTTCTATTTTGTATCTCTTAATCTTTACAGCCCAAAGAAGAAGAAACGGAAGAAGGAAAAGAGACAGAGCTCTAAAAACAAGAAGAGGAGACGAGAAGAAGATGATCTGGAAGAAGATGTT
>DWPA01006764.1:0-10783 GCA_018251375.1 Calpodes ethlius
TTTTATACATTTTTAAACTTAAAAAATTCGATAGTATTCCGACAAAATAACCGACCAATTAATAAAAAGGCTAAAGATTAGACTTGGTCTAATCAAATTTATAAAGGTTAAATATAGTTTAAGTTAAAATAGAGTTTATTGTGTTGATAATTATTTTTCGTTTATGTTCCAACAATAGTTCAATGAAGTAATTACTACATATTTTTTACATAAATAATAACAAATCCAAATTACTCAAGTCTTATACCCCACATTAGCATAAAGTTTGAGTTTATGCACTTCCAATTATATATAATATCTATAAAAATTACATATAAAATTAAATAACATAAATTAACTATGTTTATATAATTACTGTTACTGTAGAACAGGAACATTGGCAAAATTTTACTACCTATATTACATTTGCTATGTATTCTAAAAGTACTTACCAATTTCACACAGTCTGATTGAGTAAACATTATTTTTACGCGATCATCCATACTAAGGTGATAAAGAATTTTCATTGCCAAATTTATATGTTTGTCATCACCTGTAAAAATAAATGTTTTAGGGGATTATAAGTTCATTTTAAAAGGTCACGAAATAACAAATTAATATAATAATATACGGTATATACTTACTAGTAAACTGAATGAACTTTGGCAAAAGATTCATTTTGATCATCTTATTGCGCAGTTTTGTGTCGAATGTTAAATTAAAAAGCAATTTCAATGTTACATTTACTAAGTCAGCATTAGGAGACTCTAGTAAAGGAGCCAATTTTTCTATAATTCCTTTAGATGCCATAGAATTCTTGTTCTCAACAAAAATTGACAGTTTTTGTAAAAATGAGACAATAAGGATGAGCAAATCTATATTTGAATGTCTCTCCATAGCTCCTACCAGCAAACCTACAATGTCCTTCTTATGCATTTTCTCTTCCACTTTCACATTGTCTGCAATATTAAGCAGCATATAGAATGCCACTCTCAATAATTGCTCTTGTCTTTTTGACAAAGTCTTTAACTTTCTTTTCATCTGTTCTTCATCAGTTTTTGATAAATATTCATCTGATGCATTACAAAGATCTTCATGGTAACTAGATACAACTGTCCGTGTTTTTTGTAAATTAACATCAGCTACAGCCCAAGTCCCTGACTTTGGCCTTCGTTTTGGCTCTGGAATTCGACTTTTAGGTAACTCATTCTGGAATAAATTTATTAAGGATACAAAATTATACGTCATTATTCACGTATATTTTGATATCTTTAATTTTTTTAATGATTTTGTTTTGCGTCTCTGTAGTATTACAACATACCAATATATATAACCGATTGATGAACATACCAATTCATCAATTCAGAACATTAAAAATAACATGAGATTTGAAATTAAATATTGATTGTCTGATAAAATTTTGAATATCAAAAATATAAAAATATTTGCTAACCACATCTACCTTGTCTGGAGTTAAGATTTGTTTCTTGCCTTCAACCTTTTCTTTCCACTGATCATATCTTTTTAATTCGTAATCAATAACATCCATGCACAGTGAACCAATTTTATATTGAATTATTACTGGGTGAAATTCAATATAAGTGGAAAAGCAAAAAAATGTATAAACAATGTTAGTGCTCAACTCAATGCTTCGTTTCCATTCTTCTCTAAGAACTCTGGAGAGAGCACTGAGTAATGCTTCTGTAAATAAAAATTACAATTATTAATAGTATGTTGTGTCACAAGGGAGGAAAGTACTACATTTCCTCTAGCATGTGACATTGCCACCCAAGCCGAAAATTCCAACTTTCAGCGTAGGGAGGAGAAAAAATGTATTTCACTTTTCTATTTATTTAATACCAGCAAAATATTAAACCCATACACATATTATTAATTACAAAATAAATAACATTACAAATTAACTAACTTTTAAAAAGATTATTATGTAACTTTCATAACAACATACATTTTATAACAGTTATAATAATGTAAAGAAAATATGTATTTGATGTGTAAATATAAAATCAATTCTTTAACAAATTCTTTACATTCTGCACCTCTGGTACTCGTCACAATGTTACAGAATTATATACATTTAAATCGACATTTTCTGAACATACAACCTAGCTAGATCGATTTATTGCCCTCGAAACCCCTTATATACACATTTTCAAAAAGTTTCCAAAATCCTTGATTTATATATATATACAAGAATTGCTTGTTTAAAGATATTAGATTTATGAATTGTCCAGTAATCAAACTAAAAAAGACTTGTTACAATTACATTAAATTTCAACAAAGTGTAGCAAATTTACAGTCAGTTCTATAATTTCCAATATGTACATATATTTGGAAATTTTGTGTAATCACATGTCAAGATTAATATAAGATAACCCATAAAAATATAACTTCTACAACCTAAAAGAAAACAATTATCCTTTTAGTACTTATGTCACTAATAAATAGACCAATATCTCATATTATTAAGAGTAGCATAAATAGTAAAACTAGAGCAGAAAATACAACAGTAAGTAAACATTGGTTCCACTTATGGAACATAATGGTATCATTATTCTGAAATACATACCATTTCTGGCTAATTCAATTAAGTTGTCAGGATTTCGAGCTAACTGTAGAATTAGGGCAGAACCTTTTATCTTCTCAGGTATGTCATCATAGAGTAATTCTACATAATCATCTACATGACTTAGTACAGCTATTGGCACACTTTCAACTGGACTCATGATGCTTTGTGAATGTTCGTCTGAAAAAACAGTTTTAGGCTTATATTATTAGTATAAAATACACAACAAAACAATGGATAGCTTAATTGTTAAAGGAGATATCTTTCCCACAAGTCAGATAAACAAGAAAACTAAAAGAAAAACAAAGATAAACGTATGTATGTACTACAACAATTATTCAATACAGAACAGACATGAATATGTAAAAAGTAGGAAAGTAAACAAAGAGATATAAGAAAAATTGCAGCTAAGAAAATTAAACTTTATAAATCAAATAACTTATTCTAGCTTTCACAAATGTACAAAAATAAATGATATTTGCGACCTTAGCTTATGCAGATTTTAACCGTATGTTTTCGTAGAGCATAAATAACATCAAAAAGCAACAACATTAACAAGTTCACTAACTAAACAAACATGTTACGAGCGCCTTTGTTTTCAAATATTGCTTGTGTTTTAAAGTATTGTCAAGAAATCAATACGAACTCTCAAGTATTGATTTGCAATATGAACGGCCTAGACTCCCACAACTTCGAAGTATGAAGTCAGGTATTTTGGTACGCTAAATTATGAAATATTTTTAGAGTATTGATATCAAACGACTAAATAATGACTAACCAAGTGTAAAATAATGCAACATACCTGTAAGGAACTTTAAGATTGGAGATTTGAACACTTTACTATTTTCATAACAATTAAATTCACAAATCAACACAAATCACAAATACAACCACAGAATACGCAGAACACAGACTAAGTAGACTTTATGAATTCAACGTTCAACACTGACAAATTATTTTGACATTTATCTATATCTGAAAAATAAAGATATTGTCACCATTGTGAAAAAACCGTGCAAAGGACGTTCAACTAACAAGTATCGTAAATATTGGAATATATTATAATGAAATTAATTAAACTTTATACACTCTTAACCAGTAATTTTTTATTGCATAAAAACAATTTATGTACAACTTGATTCTGTATACATTTGTTTATAATTAACCTTCGTTGGAGTTATGAACATTTAAAGTAATATGCTATATGGTTACGAACTAATAAAAAATATTTAAAATTTTAATCAATAATGGGTTAAATGCAACAATGTTTCTATGGTCTTGAGTTTCTTAAACTAAGTTATCTAGTTATGCCATTTAATATCAGATGTTGATATGAGATGGCGTTGCTGAAGTTGGAATATATTTAATTATTATGTAGATTATTTTTCGTCAGTTCCTTAGTAGATTATTAGTAAATCAGTAAAAGTAACACAGTTTGTTATTCATAGATTGATTAAGTTAGGTGATTATGTTATTGAAGACATTTATTGTAAAAACACAGACTACGTAAACGCTTCGTGCAGTATTATAATTAAATTTATGTAGTCTATAACTTACTTAATAAAATGAATATTCTAATCTGTGGTAGTGACTGACTAACTTGTGATTGACTAATAAAATATTTTACAATTTTATTTTGTTTACTACAACGTAGTTTTGTTAAAAATGATTAGTGCAAAGTTATAATAAAAAAGTACTAGTTATAATTAATGACGTTTAAGTCGCAGCCGTACGCATAGTGAAGTTTTATTTCTGTTTTACCATTGTGATTAATTCGTACCTTTATTCTTGTTCATTTCTTTCAGACTTCAGTAAGATAAGACAACGATAATGACCTAATCTACAACGATTCAGTCGGTGCAGTAATATGGTAATGTATAATTTTCTCCTATTTGATGAAATTTGAATAATATTGTTTGCTAACTTCAATTAGGAATGTGTTTATTACATTTGCACCAAGTACTTCAATTTTACATAGGTAGGTAACACAATTAATAAGTATGAGTAAAGTGTACATTCCACTAGTTAGGCTCATACCTATTATTTTTATCTGATATGTAGCACAAAATAATTTATACACATTGTTTCTATTTAATTTTATGTACATATCCATTCTATGAGAAATTTGTCATTCCAACCATTTGTGTTTCTGTGGAATATTTATATCATTGAATAATGATAATATTTATACTGAAAGTAGTGGTGGAACTTTTTAGATTTGATAAGGGGAAGTTTAATGTAATCAAGCACTGCTTTAAATTATATTTAAACTAATCAATAATAATAATTTGCAAACAATTTAACTATTTCTTATGGTACAATAGAAGTAAAATACTCTAAATCAAAATTATTTATTGAAGTGATATATAAGTTATGTTCTAATTAGTATAATTGTTCTCAATTGTCCATTAATAAGTGCCTACAGAGCATGGATCTCTTCTCATATCTGAGGAGGCTTATATCATACTATTAACATGATCTCATACTAATGTATTTTATTTATTTATAATTAATTGATGATATTATTTATTTTTAAACAGCAAATATGTCATTATTAAACTTTATTGTGTAGAATAAATAAAATGCCATTTCCACATTTTATGTCCATTCTATTCAATACTCATGGGAGACTTGCAGCATTTTCAAATTCAAAAGTAATCTTTTTATCAATTTCAACTGGTATATATTCAGCTGTGTAGCCTTAGTGGTGAATGGAAGAGGCATTAGAGGCCAATGACTGCTATCTATTTTACCAATACAACAGCTAATATTATGATGATTACCGGCCTTTATTATAATTATTATATGTTCATTATTGTTGTTTTAGTGTTTTCCTTATTTTCTCCTTAACTCTTGTCTCCTTTGAAATAAAGGTCAATATTATTTGTATTAAAATATGTGAGATGTAGTTGGATTAAAAGTTATCCTTGTTGTTTTTGCAGACAGGAAATTATTGAAGTGTATATTTTTATTATCTTAGTTCATCTAAACATACAGTACCTTTAGACAATGATAGTCATATTCTACAATTAAAACTTGGAACAACATACATATTTCATTACAACCCTTCGTATTATGTGTATTGTAGGTGCATTCTGTAAAGGTGGCATGGAAAGTATAATTTTCGTGTTAAGAATATGAATTGACATCACTATGACTGAAACCGTGTCTACACTTACAACTCCTATTCCTCTGGCCACATACCATCAATTGAGTTTAACAGGTAAGTGTTAAGGTTGTTATTAGAATTATGTTAATTCAATGGATTTTTTTTATATCCATCATTTCTGTTGTGTCAATAAGAATCAATAGTATAGAAAATTTTCAATTTCATTTATATATGAAATTGGATGTAACAAAATAGAGTGTATGTGTACTACCGAGCGCATCCAAAGTCAAAATCAATATGAGATTGAAACTTTTAAGAATTTAAAATGGAAAATCAGGAAAAATTTCAGTGCAAAATGGAAAGTATTCAAAATCTAGAGAGAAGTAGAGTGGAGGAAATATTTTATATCCCCTTTACCCTTTGGTTCTATTTGTATATAACTATTTCTGAACATTTTGCTTGAATATAGGTGCTTAACAATATATATTAAGAATTGCCGTTATAAAATCGAATTGACGTTAGCTTATAGTTTTAATTATGGCAGATATCAATAAGAACTGAATTATTTTTCAATTAATTTCTGTTTAAAATTACATGTTGGTTTAATATAGTATTTCTTCCTTAAAATTACCTTATTCCTTGTTACAGTTGAATCTGCAAATATAAGAAACTCTGGCCTATTCAAACCAAACCCTTACTTACAAGTGATAATAGATGATAAAGTTTCAAGAAGAACAGAAGTAATTAAAAATACTCTGCATCCAAAATGGAAAGAAGATTTTACTGTGCTAGTGACACCTCTATCGCATATGCTGTTTCGCCTTGCAGACCATCACAGTTTCAGAAAAGACAATATTATTGGAGAGAAAAAAGTTAACCTTTTAAAGATCCTATTGTACTTTAATGGAAAATGTGAAAATATTGAACTAACAATAGGTAAGTTGTCAATAAATAATAATCAATGCTATATCAAATTATTATTATTATTAGTGGGTATTTGCTGGATTTAGAAGGCTCCGGACCGGTCTGAGTGACGCAAATTAGGAGAGGCCTATGTCCAGCAGTGGACCTGTAAAGGCTGATAGACAAATAGATATTGAATTTGCAATTTTGTACAAATAATTTTTTTATTACAGATTTGATGAAAAGTGTGTCACAGGATAGTTCCAATTCAAATACTGAAGTAAAAACTGCTGAACTGGTTCTTGTGCTTGATGGACTACGCATTGATCCTTCTGTGCTAACTCAGTCTCATGAAGTTTTTGGCGAAGCGGTAAATTCTCGTAGTCCGCTCAATGAAGGCGTTCGTGCTAGAATCAGATTAAGGAACAATATGGAAACAATAAGGACGATGATGCGAAATCAAACATTACGAGTTAGTATTAATAATATTCAAATTAATTGACCTTGCAACATAAACCTCGAAAGTGACATTGATTTTTTTTCTGATCAATAATTTTTTTAGATATCTTATTGACCTTGTTTTGTGATTGTCGTCAATACACATTGCTTTTGTGATTGCTTAATGTGTGATTATAAGAAAACGATAATGGTGACGATTTTATTATAGATGTCTTAAATTACTTCCACTTCAAATTACACCCAAGGAATACATTTAAATTATTTCAATGAAATATATTTAAGGTTGGATAGGTTACTGGTGATGGAAAGGATTCACCTGTACTATCGATAAGATTAATTTTACTTCATTTATATTAATAGCAAAACTTTTTTAGCCACCTCCTGGTCCACCGCCGGGTCCTCCGCCGCTAAGTAACGGATCTGTGTCAGGAGTTCCGCCCCTCGAGAGCGGCGCTGGGCCTTCGCACCAAGAAGCTCCTGAAGCAACTCCGCACCCTGCGCCCGCGCAGCCTTCCGCTGCTACTGCTTCCCCCGTCCCAACCACCGCTTCTGCTGCCGAGGAGCCTTTACCTCCCGGATGGGAAATGCGATACGATGTTTATGGACGAAGGTTAGTTTATCTCATTGTATATTTCAGTTTTGTTATTGTTTACAGTCTGCGATAAATGATCATATCATCACATGCTTATGTGTAGTGATGCTCTTCAGCGAGTGCTTCAAATTTTATTTTCAGTGCTTAATCATTATGCGAATATGTTTATACATTTTTTAAGTAACTTATGTAGTAAGTAAGCTACTTATGATCACCTTCAATAAATCTATAAGATGTCCCTTACTTATTAAATGGCAGACAGTGTTGAAGCCCAGGATGCACTCACTTAGAGGAAGGTTATTTACTCACCGATTGAACATTGCTACTTCATAGGTAGGCGGAAACATCGGTTCCGTGTGACGAGGCAAACCGCGGTGTTCGTACGACATAAGGTTGGACGTTCCTGGATATATGGGTTTCTTTCAGATTATACAGTATACCATACTCCAAGTTAAAAAAAATGTAACCAAGAGCTGTCTCTTCGTTAAAATAACAATGATATAGACATGCTAGATTTAAAAAAAAAGCGGCATGTATATACATCGATTATTTTAATAATTAAAATGGTTTAGTAGTAGTAGTTAGTAGTGGTTTAGACGCGGCACCTCTCTTAAAAGTTTTTATCAATGAACACATCTACAGGTACTACGTGGACCACAACACCCGTTCAACGTCATGGGAGCGACCGCAGCCGTTGCCTATGGGATGGGAGGTGCGGCGCGACGCGCGCGGTAGGGTGTACTACGTCGACCATAACACGCGGACGACCACCTGGCAGCGACCGGACACGGAGCGACTCGCGCGCTTCCAGCACTGGCGCGGCGAGCGGCGGCACGTGGTCGCGCAGGGCAACCAACGGTTCCTGTACCCCCCGCCGCAGCCGCCCCACCGTCCAGATGCCGACCACGACCAGCCTGCAGGTATGTTTAGACATATACGTATATGTATATACATGTTGTTTGTTGTTATATGCATATAAATATATATATAGCATATATATATGGCACGGGCATTCGTAACACTAAAATTACGGTTACCAGTCAAATTTTTATGCCCCTTTTATCTCAGTTCTTTGATAGAAGATTTTATTTTCCAAAACAATTGATTTGAGATGGATATACATATTATGTAGCATAAAAATAGCTTTGTTTAATTCCGCGAATAACGGTTGCGTATAATCTCGTGCTATTTTACTTAGAATTGTAATCTAAAAAATACGTCCTTGATAAAATATATTATCTATTCGTAATTATATTTTGTACATAAAGTATGAAGTACAACCGATAGAGCAATTTCTCAATTGACGATCGTGTCAATAAAGTTTTATTGTAAGCTATAAGTAAATTATAGTTAATAAACATGAGTTAATTTGATTTTTTAGAATGAATTCCTATTTATTAAATATGATTAATAATACTACTAGTATTGCGTAAAACCAATAAATAGTATTTTTATTCACGGATTGATTTTTAATATAAGCTTAATCATGGGATGGTCAAATGTTTTGAATGTTTGTTCAAACAAACAAACAAATGTAGCAAATCATTGGTGTATGTCTTGTTTGCTTTTGTTGAATAAATAATACAGTACCTACTCCGTTTCGTACATTTCAAACCAATTTTAATCAAAATGATTACTAAAAGGTTTTTCGGCTTACACGGGAAGTAAGTGAAATTTTTCAGCGGATCTGAAGTCTCAACTTTTATGTCATTCTAAGGATATTCTACAGCAGATGGAGTTTATATAATCGGATATAAAGTAATAAAGTCTTTATTAGGACTTTATTTAGGGTCTACTACTCATTATTGGAAATAATTTACCTTCAATATTGTCAAAAGTATGCAATTTCTGTAAACACATTGACAATACATTATAATCAATTAGGCTGTACAAATTTTAAAATACCTGTCAGCCTTAATCACTCATTACGTTTTGTATCATTTGTGTTATCAAGTATCAAGATTACCAAAAATATATTTTATATATATCCAATAAATAAGACTTCAGCACTTATCTAATTTTATCTTTCTAGTGAATGTTGTTTTTTTTAAAATATTATGCTGTTGCAAAAAAATATATTGGTTAATTTTATCAGTGGCCCCCTTCAGATCACGAGCTTACAGTATAATCCAGCACGAATAGTAATCCAATCCAAGTATTGAAACACTTGATCAGCCGATTTGACTTGACTTACTACTAGGTCACTCCATCAAATGCTGACCGAGTCTGTCATTGCTTTAATTCGGAACATCTTAGAATCGGTGTTAGCCGGCGAGATATGAGCATTTCAATATTTACCTAAGGTGTAATAAATAACGTATTATCTCTTGATCCGAGGTTTCGCAACGCTCCGCTAATTGTTATGTAATTTGTATCCAATTACTTTACGATATATAAACAAAAGGACGATGTACATGTACATATGTCACAGCCAAGTGGTGTAAATAGTTGTTCAATGAAACGGCTAGAATGTTCGTTGTACGACGTCATTCAACTAAATATCTAGATGTCGATCACTGAAGTGCATGAACATAATGTTAAACGAAAATCTAGATAAAATTGAGCTGTCTGGTTGTACCGGTAAAAACAACAAAATTATTCGATAAAATGAGTGTTTACTGGGTGGAACCACTCGCCAAATAGGCATAAACTAAATTATTTAAACGAAGAAAGGAGGAAAGGAAAGTTATGTTAGGTTAATGATGACTTTTTTAATTATGGGGAAAAAAATCCCCTTACAGAAATTCCGCCCATCTCATAATGACGCAACCATGACGTGAATTTTGTTTTGATTTTATTCCACTTGAGTCGCGCGTATATATCGCCATTATTTGTCTTCAAAATAACATTCAACGTCATCTTGTAAACTTGTTCATATTGGAGCGGTCTAGAGTAATGACTCCAATTGCATGCTGACATACTAGGGTATAGTAACAGTTGAACAAAATCTGGCTCGCTTGGTGATAAGGTTTCATCCAAGGATTACTATTGCGGATATTATAATCCGGTGGTGGGGTTGAGAGCCAATTCGTTGTATCTTTATTTCTCTCTCCTTTCGCACCTTTCGCATGCATCAGTGATAACCAGAGGATGAAGGTGACCATGTAACATGTTCAGTTGCTCATTAGTTCTTATTTTATATATATAAAACACTTAC
>DWPA01006765.1:0-10782 GCA_018251375.1 Calpodes ethlius
CATATGATAATAAATTGAAAAAAGATATTAAAATAATCAACTTTCTTAATATCTGTGATTGTAGTAATATCGTTTTTGTAATTACTGTCCTATGAGAAAGCAGTTAAGGTTGAACTTAAGATTGTAATCCAATTAGTCTTCATACCGCCACTCCGTCGTCTCATTTACAAGCACATTTATTCCCTTAAATGTATATCTTGTAAATAAAAAAATCATATTAAGTTTGTAAATTTTATCCATTTGCCTTTGATTGTCCACTGCTGGACATAGGCCTTCTCGAATTTACGCCAATCATACCAGATCTGAGCATTTTGAATTGATTATAAGTAACGATTTATTATATTACAAATTTAAACAACATTGACGTTTCTTTTGATTCACTAGGTAGCAAACGCAATAACATTTATGAAGTTATACATTTTTTAAATTTAAACAAAACAGCTAAAAGAAAAATTACTCCCGTATTCACAGTCAATACTATGAGGTCTCACAGTGAAATAGAATGAATCGATCCTCAATTGTTTGTATTTTCATCCTTTGCTTTGCAATATTCAAGAAACTAGAGAGAAGTAGATGGCAAACAAACAATAGATCTTTTTATTTCACTGTGAAATCTCAAAGTATTGTATGTGAATACAGGATAACTTCGCGTATCGTGTCCGTTCCAAATTCAAATAACCTATTATCATCAAGTAAGGTATGTAGAATAGAAGTTATACCAGAAGTACCATTCATATCCATGGATATAATGGTATAATATATATGGTCTCATATAAAAATAAGCAAATTAAAAGTAACAAAAATAATACCGATATTCATAATTGCGTTGTGAATGAAATTATCTCGTGAAAATGTTCATTGATGTGAGCAAATCTATTAATATTCTCAATGTCAGTTGATAACCAGCTATTTATATAAAACTTAATACATTATGTAAAATTTAGTTCCTCCCACGTACAACGCCCATACTAGAGCTTTCATTCGAAATATAACATTAGTTATAAGATAAAACAATACTATATACAAATAATATTTCCTAATAAATAAATAATGTATTTATTGCTCGCTTAGAAATATGAATAATGAATAACGCTAAAACTACGTTTCCTTTGTCTTTATTCAGAATCAGTTAGATATTATAAAGAGTAAAAAGAAAATAAACCTAGCTTCTGTGAAGGAAAACTTGCTTTTTCAGACAAAGGTAGAAAAACATTTAATTAAAAATACATTAACATTTTTTCTTTTAATTAGGGTTGCGGGATTTTGATAATAATAAAAATGGAGTCTGGAAAAATAATGAAAGTGAAAATTCTGGCATGTTCAGGGTTTACGGGTTGCGTACCATAAGTAATTAAATTAAAGTTAAGTTAAGTTAACTTAAGGTTTTTTTTCTGTTAAGTTTTTGTAAGTTACTACGGTCTTCTCACAACTAAGTAAACCAGTAGAAATGCTTCATTGTATATTGTTCAAGGAGTTAGTCATTAATCCGAGGACCACAATACCCACGGCAAATCTATTCTGAACTACAACATTCAGCGTTCAATGTTAAAAACATACGTATTCATGTTATTCGAACTACTAAAGCCACGATATTGCGCTGCAAATTCCACTAATTTTATATGTATTTTTAATTAAAACTTTAACGGGGCATTTGTTTTGTGACTCAGCCGTTGATTACCAATAAGATTTATCGCGAGAAGATTATAAAATAATATATCTATTTAATATCCATCTCAAAAATAATTTCAACTGTTGTTGCTTGTTGATCAATTGCTTAATTGCGTTTAAAGAATCAAGAACGATTATCGATAGCATTCGGATGTTTAGTAAGACCTCGATTTGATTTCGAGATTTAAACAATTGCACGCGTAAAATGTCGATGTTTAGGTGTCTCTGTACTAGTGACTTCACTCAATATCTTGGACTCTTTATTAATGCCGGTTACTCAGGGAGTTTTGGTGGGTAATAGTTCTATACAGGGAAGATGATTGATTTCCAATGGTTTGGCCCTTAAAAAAAAAATGTCTTAAATCTAAGCATATTACTAAGCGAGCTGTTTAGAATAAATTTAAACTAGTAGGTATTATTTCACACGCAGCTCTCGGGTCCAGGAAGATTTTCCGCTAGAACATGCTCTCTTCTCCTAACATTGGTTTTACCTTTCCTGTGTAAAGTCGAAGTGGCCAGGCTTCCCGAACTCAAGGTAGGTCCGGTAAGAGTCATGGACTGACTCCCGAAAGGTGATCCCACGTTACCATTAGGACACACAAAGTTCGGACTGCCTAAAGTCGGACTGTTCGATACTATATAGTTAGATCTAAAGTTTGTTTGAACTTGTTGCGACATGTTGTCGTTGATGACGTCTTGTCGACTGCTGGGTGCCATGTCGCTGCCAGGTGTGAGCTTGAAAAGTAAAAAAATATTGGGTATGGTTGGTTTGTAAAGTTGGAACTGTGAATATCTTGATATTATGAACAATAACTTAAAGAGAGTGAATAAGTAATATAATACATCTGTATCACCATCTGGTATCAGTACCAGTATATTCAGATATAAGTCGAGTGTGAGGAGCAAAAATACTGACAAATTGAATGATACGACACTGTTCTACGCCCATATAAATAAATCCAACAACCTTCCGTTGATTATGTCGTCATTTTTAGAATAAAGAAGAATATAAATAAAATTCCTTCACTATACTATATTTCTAAGTTCTTTTGCACAAGAAGAAGGATAAAATATATCCATTTAAAAGAAAAAGTAATTCGTAAGGTCGTTGCCTAATGGAAGATGGAAGATTTAGACCATAATTTAAATCAATGGTACCTGTTGAGGGCGCCCTGCGGAATCCAGTAATGCCAAGTCTTCTGCTGAGAACACTGCTCCTGTTTTGCCCCAAGTTCCTTTCAAAAACATAATCCAATTAGAAGTCTATAAATGGCAAAGTTCAGAGACAACAAAGCTTAAAAAAAACAAGAAATAGTACAATCGCGTTAAAAACTCCAATTCTTTAAACTTGGTTAAAAAGGTGAGTTATTGCTTAAACAAAGCCAAACAGATATTTCTTACTTTTTCCTCATTACTTAAAAACTGAATTGACAATTAGATTTCGTGAATCACTTTACTTAAACTGTTTCAAACTTTACTGTTACCTCTAACGTCCTTCGTACTGGGCCACTCCTCAGCTTCTACAGATGTTGGAAAGATGTTTTGGTTGTCACCATCTATTAGACAAAACAATTAATTAATCATACCTTGTGAGGAATTTGTGATTCGTTGATAATCTTCTTTTTTTGAAGTCTGATGAAAACTAACTTATACATGAATAATGATAAAAAAAAGAACTATTGTTGTGGGTAACGCATTTAATTCGGTAACAGGAATTTTTAGATTATCTTCAGTTATAAATGATTTTACGTCACAAGACACTTTCTATGACAAATGGCAGTCATGCGGTCTGCAAAACCGAGCAATTATTTAATTATCCAAATGAAACGGAAAAATACCTTTTGATTTCTTTCCGTTTCCAACAAAGACGTTACGGGACCAGCGTGATAATGCGGAAGGCAATGAAAAAAGGAAAACAGCCGCTGTAATGTAAACCGAGGATGCCATTTTGTTTTTTACGTTTGTTTTTACTTTTGCGTTGCTCGAGTTTTTTATTAACTCCGTGGGAACATTGCTGAGAGAAAAAGATTTACCAAACAACTAGGATCATTTTCACGCGACTGTACCAGAACTGCGTAGATGATGTATTGGCATAAATTGAAGTTGTGTCATTCAAGTACGTATGTATTAAGTATGTATCAATTTTGTAACTGACATTGTACAGTGTATGATATTTTATTACGGGTAATGATTACATTAGTAATGTATATGTCCTTGTAGAATCCCCTCGTTGTTTTTTTATCTGGTAAACTATCGGTAATACCTAAATTACTGATGTCCTGGCATCAGTAACAATTTACAATAAATGGCTCGGCTTTTCGTTTATCACTTATAAAAAGATTAAAACTGAAACTAAGATTAGGCCAGTGAAACATTAACACTTGTATCTGTAGTCAAGATAAAGTAATTACTTGAGTTAAACTAATGCCTTAAGCGACGAATTTGCAGAGTGATCTAAATTTAGAAATTTCTTACTTTGTTCAAAGTCTTAGCTGTTAAATAAAAAAGCTTGCTTAAGGTATTATGTCAACTCAAGCGATTACTTTAAAAGATATTATTTTCTGTTTAATATAAGGGTATATATATTACAAAATGATAAATAAAATAGTTTTTTTAAACTGAAACACAGACAATATCATAAAGACTACTGAACGTATTTGGATGAAATCTTTATTGATTTCTTACTTAATAAATGTAACTCGTAAGTAGTTACAGAGAAATCTGTGAATGGATTACACAATTAGCAACTACACATTTCCCAACTATAACTAACCAAACGACCTCTTTCCCACTTACCTGCAGGATTCAATATATCAGGCTGAGGGTCTGGGGTCTTTAAATCCGGCGACGGCTTGATCGTGTACGCGACAACATATCTCCTGCAGCCGTCACTTAGCTCGAGCATGTCCCCCGGGGGATGTTTGTGGGGGGGATGAGCTCGCCTCCGTCTCGCGCACATCGCCGCCAACCCGATGCCGATAGCAGCGAGGGTGATCCCCAGCGTCGCAGCCACAACCACGCCCAGGGTTATTCCACCCATTGTGCTTTTACCGTCTGTTATGAATATAAGATTTTTCATTTTTGAAACGTGTAAACGATATATTTCAGGACGAATTCTTTTGTTAGGCATATAGTATGTACAATTTTTTTTACGAATACACCTATTTTACTAAACAATTTTGTTATAATATTGTATAATTTGTTGTGAAAGTTATTTTTTTTTAAGTGAGATGGAATAGGTACCTAACTTTTTTTAATAAACATTTTAGCGGCATGATTTGACTTTATTTAAATTAAATCAATTACTTAACACACTAAGGAGTCCAGATATTCTATTATGACGATACTTATAGCACTTGTCAGTTAACTCCACATTGGTACAAAATTACCTTCACAACGCAAATTCTTTTAATTTATTTACTAAAAATGTCAAGGATTGGGAATAAAAAATAAATGTAAAATGAAATAGAAATAACACCTAGATTAATGTGAAAAACGCTGCAGAGTTTATACGAAGGGACTGTTGCAACCACTTTATTACTATAATATTCTTGAGTACCTGTCCTCCGCGCTGCATCGTTGAAAGCGATGTTCTCTAGAAGCGTCTTGTCTGACTCTCCTTTGAGATTTCTCGCGTAGATGAGCAAATTAAAAGTGGCGCCCTCTACGTTGCCGGAGGATAGTTGCGATAAGTCTAATTTGAAAGTTGCCAGGCCGTCTGCAAAAGAGATTAATACTTAACAAACATTATACGTATTAACTTTTTGTTTTGTTACTATAACATCTGCTTCTTAACGCGTTAATTAGCGCGCTAATATTGACTCTTCGAATGTGCGATTAACAGCATAGCGTGATAATTTATGAGCTAATTAACGTAAGTAAAATTTAGTATACAGATTATGAATTGTAGAACATAAAATAATAATTAATTAGTTTTGTTTCTTAATAAAAATATCAACCAGCATTCACAAAAACTTCCTACAAAAATCGTCTCACTAAAAACGGTTTATTATTTCCTTACACAGTCTTCGCAATTTCGATATCAAATTTGCAGTTCAATGAGGCGTTTAAATAATCGATATATTAGTAGCAATGAATTGTTACTAATATTTAATAATTGCACTATATACACTAATAATATTTACTGCAACAAATACTCAACAATTAACACAAGATCCAAAACTAACCAGTTTCACTAACACTGCCATTATATCTCGTCTTGCTGGTGACGGGATCGAGTGCCTCCAACAGAAATGTCTGTGGTAGTCCACCGTCGTAGCCGGCAACGCATCGTACCACCAGCCAGTTGGAAGATCCTTCAGATCCATTTGTTCCGGCTTGGAGCGAGCAGTTACGAGGCGCTGCTGGCCGAGCTAAAACAAAAAAGTTATTTAAAGTAACTAAACATATATTTTTTTGGGATAAGGAAACGACCTCGAAGTACCACCATCCCATGCTGCCAATGGACACTGTGAACAACCTTGAAGAGGACTGTAGTCAGTATGTTCTGTTACTAATAGGTGTTAAAAAGGATATCAGATATTATTAGCCTTAGGTCTTAGAACGGATGCCACAAGGCGGTGTTTAGTGGGTTGGCGCCACTTGGCGAGTCCCATATAACCTTACACGGGCGGCCGTGTAGGTATGCTACGAGCATTCACCGCCTCTCTTCCGTGGAGGAAAAAAAAAAGTTAGAGGACTGTGGTCTTAAGGACTGTTAGGTTCGTCTTGTAATAACAAGTATTAATAATCTTTAGTAGTCTGTCTCACTCCACGTTGGTCACGAAAGCATTGCTATCCCTGAAAACAGATGGTCGCCTCTAATAGAAGCGTAAACAGCAACCAGGTACTCAGACCGGAACAAATTGCTTCTAAAACAATTCATACACGACGGAAACAGGTGAGAGTGACGAAACGACTATAATAGTCAGGTTTTACACAAACAAAAATCATAAAACATTTCACGAAAGCAGCTCGACAACGCAGCTATTAAATTAATTCCGCAGCAAATTTCGGCTCATAATTTGGAGTGGTTGATATTTGTCTGGTTGTTATGAGAGTGCCGGTTTAATTAATTAGACTTTACGTGTAACTTACGCGAGAATATGAGCAGCCGACGTTCGCTTCAAGCAATCATACAAATAAACCTCAAAGCAAGTGCTTCGTGTAATGTTATCATACGTAAATAAAGAGTAACAAACATTGTCATTTATAAAACGACATCATAAAACTATTGTCAAGTTGTGGACTCTGTTTTCGCAAATAACTAAATGTTTATCGTAACGTCAGCTGACTTAAATATTAGCGAATGAATAGAAATAAATAAATAGTGTTATACATTCATTGACCCACAACTAAGAATCCCTGCATCGTCGAAAGTACACGTGTACGTTGGGTACGTTAATAACTAATGTACATATTAAGGAATTCCAGCGTCGAGCTATCAAGCTACGAAAGAGAGGGCAACGTCGATGTTCAATGAAACATCACATTTTAGTTAATAGTTTTATTGTTTAAGCACTGATAGCCTAGTGCTTCGAACGATGGTCTCCAGAACGCGGAAGCCTGAGTTGGAGAGCGTAACGCAACTCGAATTTTAAATATGTGCATATTACAAGTCAATTACCATGTACTTTGGTGAAGGAAAACCTCTCTCCATAATGTTTTCAAAGTAGTGTGGAGACGCACGCGCAAGGCTACTGAAGCACAGAATACCTTGGTGATAGTAATTTAAATTTAAAATAAACTGTAAATCCGTAATTGGTTATAAGATTAGATTATAATACTCTGTAACACATACAAATTAAGAGCTGTGGATTTTGAAAATAAAATGAATGTTTGTCTGTATGTCCTTTATAGAATCGTAATCTATGGATTTGATCATGTGATGATCGTTAGCAAAGTTGTTGTGTACGAGCCCACGAAGGTTTCTAAGTTGGTACGACCAATTTTCGACAGGTGGCGCCACTGTCATTCCAATAAATTTCATATTTCCATGGCAGCTGATGTGGGTGTAGCAATGCGCGCAGGGTTCAGCTAGTTTATTATATTTGGTTGTACGTGTCAATTTTTATTTAAAGTTTGCTGCGAGTAAGAAGATAACGTTCTTTTATGTCAATAGTTGCTTACCGTAATGAAAAATGGCGAACCTCGCTAAGTACAACTTTTCGCCGCCATTCGCTAGTCACAACAGTGTTGTATAACAACATATTTTAATTGTAAACTCATTTGTTGCTGAAATTACAATTTTGGCGAAATAAATGTTTTCTTCTTTCAAAAAATAGATTATTGGAACAGAACTAACACTTAAAATGAACATTCGATATAAGCCTACACGTTACTGTCATCAAAGTTGTAGTACGTGTGCGGCATTTGAATATCTAATAGTTTGGCTGATCGCTTAGTGAATCTCGACACTAGGGCCACTTATCAGATTCACAACCAACCTATTACATATAGGTACATATAGTTTTGTTGACAATGGTTGGGAAATTTCGAGGATAAGTGTCTACGAATTTTGTGATATGAAGTATTAAAATAATAAAATATTAATGTTCTCATATTATCTATAGTAAATTATTAAAATGTTTACTCATAATAAGTGCTCATTATTCAAAGGTAAATAATGTTAATACATGATCTTGTCGATCCCGTAGCCTAGTTGGCAGTGACCCTGCCTGCGAAGCAAGGGGTCTTGAGTCCGATTCCTAGCCGGGGCAGATATTTATGTGACTGATAAATTTTGTACTCGAGTCATGGGTGTTGGGTCTATAATGTATATTATATATTATGCTGTCCATGGCACCCGCGACACAGGAAAACCTATTGCGGGAATAAGAATGTGTTAGCGTTTAAATGACAACGTTTTAACAACGCCTGTCTTGTAACCTTTGAAAAAACCATACTGAATTTATATTACGAACAAATGTTGATCACACATGACGCAATAACGCAGAGGATATAAAAATTACAGATGCAGTTTATAACAAAAAAGAGGCAAAGAGCAATTGGTCGTTACACAGGAATGAGAATTAACATGTAACAAAAAGAATACTGTTCATAACAACCTCGGAATTGTTGTAATTCTGCGGTGCAGCGCAGGAACGGCGTACATTTTTGGAATTCCCGTTAATATTTGTGTGTGGTTCATGCGTACGCTTTGCAACTCTGTTTCATCTCTGTTGAAAATTCATAAACAGTAGGTTGAAATGGCTATAGTATTTAAATTGCTTCATGCATAGAGAAGGGGAGTTGGGTGTTCTGCGTGCTAGGAATTCCGTTTTTGGTAATTTGGTGAATATTTCTTGCTAGTTTACCACAACGGATGCTAAGGGATAATGTACGGTCATTAATACTACGAGTACTAAATTTATTACGCTCTGAAATACTAATGATGTAAATGTGGTGAAGTAATTACTTTCGCAGGACTCGATACGGGATCGGAAGTATTTGTAAGAGCGTATAAGTAATGTGATTTTTGAGTAAAAACTTTTAAAACATCCGCAACATCTTTTACTCGTTTGTACTTTGAATGCGTTGCCGCATCAGTAATAAATTTGGCGTTAATTACATAGTCTTTTTACACAAATAGTGTATAGTTTGGGATAGTTTAGGAACTTCTGTAAATTCATTGATATCTTATAAGACAAGAATAACTACTTTAGTAATCAATTTATATATTAAATACTAAGATAAACAAGTTCCTACTTGATGATAAAGATATCAGAAGGCAAGTTCCTACTTGAAGTAGATCCTTACTCTACCTACCTACTTCAGATAGGTACTTAATCAGAATCTATTTCAGGATAATTTACATGTCATAAGTAAGTACCAACTTGAAGTAGGTACGTACCATCAATCGCTTTCCACGCTCCTGTGAAACAGAACAAAAGCTATTTGCAGTTGAAAGTACACATGGACACAGAACTCTATTGTTACTATTCACTCGGTTCTGTTGTACCAATTTACATAAAGTATGAATCGGTTTAGTTTCAGGGTTGGGTTCAAAGTTAATTAAAAATTTGTTAGTTTATTCTTGAATCAACTAACTCGTAGAACAATGAAATAACAGTTATATAATGAAGTGTTGTTGAAAATACGTTTCATTTCTTCGGTTTATCACGTGTTCTATGTTTTAGGTTAAAGACCGCTAAATCTATTCATACTAAAACTTTTATCTATAGTCAAGTAAAAGTAATCAAGTAAATTACTTGATTTGGAGTATTTAAGCAACTATTTTTATTTATTAGCTATTAATTTGAATGAAGTAAAATCTGTCAAAAATTTAATACTCTATGAATTAGTTACTTAAGTCATTACTCAAACTGTAATACAAGTATAAGTACTGAAGTACCCTCGGAAGTGGAAAATTAAAATATTGCAACTAACAGTCACCTATCTTACCTACAACAGAAGAATAAATAAATATATGTAGGCCCACTGGTATTTCCATCGTCAAACAAAAACACAAGACGAAGCCTTTAAACTATAAAACTCATTATTAAAAAGCAATTTTTTTAATTCTTTATTATGAGTCACAGTGAGTTTTTAACGCTCACTATACTTATATTTATAATTTTAGCTTAAGTTTGTTCTGTAAGTGATATTTTGTAATTCCTTCAGGCAAAATAATTATTTAAAACAAACCAATATCGTAATATCATAGACGATGTCTTCATAGTTGTCATAGTCCACGTCGAGTTCTGGTATAGTTAACTTTGGGTTGTAGTTGATTTCGATTCGATGTTAAACCAAAGACCACTAGATGTCGCTTATTAGATTTCTTACTAGCTAAGCCATTATGATATGAGGTCTTTAAATATTATAGGTAATACAACAGTTTATAAGGTTACTGGTTAATTTCGGTTACGTTTCGCTTGACAAGTATTATGACGTAATCGGGAGATCATTTATTAACACTATGTTGAGACGATCGGTTTATTAGTGCCGTCGAAATGGCCGACGACCAGTATTTATAAATTCGACTGTAGGATATTACATAATTGTTTGCCTTACATATAAAATACGTATTATACATTAAATTATTATTATACATTATTTCTTATATGAACTATTTATTTAGATTTTATCATCATCGATTTCATAAATCGGAAG
>DWPA01006766.1:0-10781 GCA_018251375.1 Calpodes ethlius
TCGTACGAAACCAAAACGGGTTGCTACCAAAAAGATATGGGTTACATTTTATGACACAATTGACCAATTCTTTTCTTTTTCTGGACGTTGTCTGTTGCTGGTAGCCCTAACAAGCTGCACAAGGGACAGAGCAGCGAATTGTAATATTGATTAGACAAGCCCATTTAAAACTATCACATTTTTCCAAATAAGTTTTCAGTATCATATGTTTTCATTCTATAGCAGACGAGACGTGGTAAAAATAATGAGTTCGGTAAATATTTCAATATTTGAAATTAATTGAATCGGTTAAGTGATTGGCACTTCCTCGAGTTTCGTCTGGCCCGCTTCTGTAATTACTTAGACAGTTTTACATTGAGTAGTTAATTAGATCCGTCTCGGCCGTCCACCCGGGTTGTTAGTAAACTCGATCTGACAGCTTCACAATCACAGGACAATTCACTGTTATATATTATTTTAAAATGTTACAGACCTCTTTATAATCATTTTGAAATGCAATGTTAAATGTTAATATGATTTTATTTTTAATTATTGTGTATATTGATTATTTGTTTTTATTTGCATTAATCGATATTTAACAATTGAATAAATTGTTATTTTTTTACATTTAATCTACTTTATAAAAATGAATGTTTCTCTGTATGTCCTTTATAGAATCGTAAACGATATACTTAATCAAGTGATGATCTTAAGCAAAGTTGTTGTGTATGAGCCCATGAAGGTTTCAAAGTTGGTACGACCAATTTTCGATAAGTGGCGCCACTGTCATTCCAATTAATTTTATATATTTCCGTGGCAGCTCGTGTTGGCGTAGCAACGCGCGCAGTGTTCAGCTAGTATGTTTATTAAAGTATAATTTAAACAGACTTAAATTTAACTTAATGTGGAAAAATATATTTCTGTTATTGTGATACATCGTATTTCCCTCCCAGTGTACACTTCATTTATTAACTTGATGAATTATTTTAATATTTAATTTAATTTTAATTCTCACGTCTTTTTATTATTAGGTATGTATATAACACAATAAACTCTTATCCATTATTGTGACGCGTTACTTAAGTATCGAAGTAGTTAGTGTGTGTTTCCCAGTAATGTACTGCACATTACCAGTAGTGCGCCGGGAGTTCAGGATGTAACTGACCTGCGAGCCGTCCGCGAGTCTTGCTTTGACGAGCCACTTCCCGGGAGGTGCGAGCTCGTCCAGCTGGTACTGTAGCTGCGCCAGGCCGAGCCTCGTGCGCACCCGGAGCCACTGTGCTGCTCTCGCGCCGTCCCATATACCACGGGGACCTTCCATCCAGATCTCATCAATCTGAAAAATATTTTAACATTCCCTAGCTTTTCCACTCAACCTTGAACGCATAGAGTGTTCAAATTTGTGTTATTATTGGCCAGAGGACTGTGGAATTTAGGACTGTTAGTGTTGATTAATAAATATAGGTTATCTTCTAGTTAGTAATCGTTTGTGTTTTGCCAACTAGAAGTAGGTTACAAATGTGTGTGTGTGTGCGTGTGTGTGTTGGTACCTGGGAACGCTAACGGTCGAAGTGAATGTGGGAGCGAGTTTTCATTTAAGTTACATAAATATTCCGATATATCTGTACATGATATAAATTTGAAAAAATATGACAGTCGATTTAGAAAAGAAATATACCCGCTTTTAAAATTTTTGAAGTAGTTTGTTCTGTTGCCCATCGTAAAACAGTTGAATCGAATAGAATCTTCAATGACGCCATGTGGTAAGTTTCAGGTAAGAAATTTGCTTAGGTATATATATAAAATATCTATATGATTTTGTCCAAACAGTTCTACCAGTATGTAGTTATTAAGTTAAAGATGTCCCGAATCATCGAACAATCGAGTGGTCATCATCATCATTACAATACATAATTATCCCACTGCTGGGCTCGGGTCTCCTCTCACAAGGTAGGTAGTCAACTGGTCCCTAATTAAATAATATAACCGTAGCTTCCCTCGAATGAGACCACGCTCTTTATCCTTTATCCGCTTATGATCCAATTGCAATTGAACATCGTAATAATTTAACATAAAATATTCCTACAGTACAATAATTTTCGCTAAATAAATTTCACAACTGGATGCTTCTATTTTCCTTAACAATCTCGATGTATGTGTAAAAATTAGCTCACATTTAAAAATAAAGCTACGAGTCTCGTATCTCCACTCGGGCAGTACTCGGCGAGGGGGAGTGGCGGTGGGCTGGAGGGCTTTCCTTTTTCTATGCCACGTCACTCTTGACCCGTTCAGTGGTGTACGTAATTTTATGCGTTGCTGCCTCCTCTCACAAGTCCTCGTGTTTTGTGTCTGCCCTGACGTTTAGTGCTCAGCGCGGGCGTGTGAGTTGCCACGAGATTTAAACTTTGAAATGTTTTTATTAAACGTAGACAATAAATTATTAAAAATGCAAGTATTTGTAGTTTGTTTTTCGATACGTGTGTTCGATCTTTATATAATAGGTCAGTAAATGTTAATTAATAAATAAGTTAATTAATCAATGTATTTATTCTTTATTGAACCATATAATAGTGATACAATTAGCGGACTCGATGCTAAATAGCATTCGCTAACAGTCAACCTTCAGGTACACACATAATATTTGAATTATGAGAAAGAGTTAATGCGCATAAGGTAGAACTAAATTTTAATATCCATGTTACTTACCACGTATTGTTGCTACAGTTTTTGTGCATCATCAGATATCAAACTGAATTATGAAAAGATAGTAGAGTCTGGTAAGTAATACTAATTAGAAGACAACTGACAATGGAATTCGGGTCCCAGTGAAACCTTTATAGTTAGAGATCACTTTGATATTTTAAGGAATTGAGGACTCCTTGCATTCCACAGTTCTAGACCGTAAAAAACTGTTCAGTGAATCTTCGTACCAATAGACATATTTTCTAGGAAATTTTATTTGTTAATATGACAATAATAGATTCGTACGCGTGTGAGAAAATAACAGCAATAAAAAGGTTGTCAATTGTTTTATACCATTGGTTTATTTGGTTGAAATACGCATCATAACGGATCTAGAAATATCTAGAAATGAGATATTTTTTCGCGATGGAAAGTATCCTATAGTACTCATTGTGTTTTCTACTATCTCCATACCAAAAATCATATAAGGATAAAACAAATAAATAAACACACTTTCGCATGTATTAGTATACATTAGTATAGACAATTAGCTGTTAAATAACATGTAACAAGTAAGGAACAAAGAATAACAGAGACGAAAATAATAATGAATGTATTTGTCCTCATCAACTGACCCGATTTTTACCGTGTTACTGTTGGCCGAGCCAGCGAGTGGTAAGGCGATGTCAACAGAAGCACTTCTGTTTGATGTTTGTCGGTCCCATATTCTAAAGCACGTAACGTAGTCCACACTTGTTCAGTCGGGCAGTCAATTTATGCATTGCGGTGCGCCCCGCCGCCGAGGATAATAAAGGACACTTCGCCCCCGACTCATTGTTTTGTGTCTGGCTGATGTACACAGTTGTATTATACTGTGGTTCATATTACCTAACGAATAACGCGCTATCGCGTCGCTTAGTCTAACTTATTCCGTATGTCCCTCCACAACTGTATTCTAACGCGTTTATTAACGCATTAAAACCAAAAGTTTATCGTGTTAATTATCCAGTCAATCGACACACATATTAACGAAGTTAAAATTTGTATGACACCATTAAGGATGTCGCCAAAGAGTTCATATTACTTCTGATTCTCTGACGTCACTGTTGCCAAAAGACGTAAAAACCATTTCATGGTCGATTTTTTAATACCCTATCATCATGCATGAGAATCGTGTATTCAACCGTCGGGTTCAGAGCGCACCGAGTTAGTTAGTGAATAGTCAGTAATTAAAACGGCGTGTTTTTGGGTGCTAACAAAATCTAAAACAAAGAACGAGATTAATGAAACTTACTGTGTTTTGTATTTATTATTCGCTACAGTTTAATCTGAGACATTAAACTTGCAGTAGAACAAGTGGAATTTTATGAGGTCAGTAGTAGTTACTACTCTGTGACTGTGTGACTCTGTGACTCAGTTGAGTCACATAAAATTTCATATAATTTTCAAACACTTTTTTATTTTTCAACTCCTGATTCGCCAAAAAAAATAAAATGCCATCATATAGGTTTAATTTACTCGCTGAGGGTTCAGGTATTAATCTACTATATACAGACGATAATTGGCTCGTAGTTCAAAGATTTAATCTACATCAGATATATCGTTGTTTAATACAATGAACCCTAATTTTGTTATGATTTGAACGCAAGAATTGCTGCTGTAATAAAATGTAACAGTTTGAAGATACATAAATTTTCTCAAGAGTCACAGAATTGATATTTTGTCGATACCAAAATGATTAGTATAATCAATAGGGTCTTGTTCCGTCCCTAAAGTCACGAATCATAATAACGAAAAAAAATCAAGAAAATACCGATTCCAATACGTTAAACTTTAAGTAAATTTATAAATTACTTTTAATTCTTATAACACTGCAACACCTGCGCGTGTTAGCACGTTAATTATAGCACTAACGCAGATTTGGTCTATAGTATAGCGCTAATTAACGGGGAATTAAATATTGTACAGAACTTCATAGTAAGACTTTTAATACGTTAATTAAAGCACCTATTTGCATAGTCTTTAACAATAGCGTTGACACGATATACGATATCATACACGAAAACACGTGTCCGTTGGCCTACTGTACGAGCTTTGCATTAAGTACTCTGTGGCGCGGCTGCGGCTCGTCCCACTTGGGATAATGTGCAGTTCTGCAGGCGGCTTTCTTTGTACCGCGACTACCAGTTTGTTGTTCGTGACTGTGGCTGTACAATCAACAACAATGCACGAGTCAACAACAATCAGCGACAAAGACAAACATTAATACCGGTCCTGTGTACAAGGGAAAAATACGGCCTGGACCCGTATGCAATTGTAAAATATACTAGGACAATATAACTTCATGTGCGATTGACCTAATTGAATAGGTTTGCTTAAATTAATATTTAACTATATGTAAATGTTATTTTAATATTTTTTTGATCGATTTTCTCGTCCATTTTGTATTGTGAAGGTCAGGGATTGATTCCTGGTCTTTGAAGAGGTTAAGAGCCAGCCGTATTAGGAAAGTCTTAATGTAGGCCAAAAGCTTTACGATTGCCGTTTGATAATAATAACGGGACCGAAACCTTTACGTCCACTCTGAAGCACGGAAGCCCTCGAAAATTTTGCGACTAACGGTCACCTACCGACCGCAACTGTTCCTGCTTTACTCCGTCGATTATTTCCGATCCACATCGTCACTTCCGTAGAAAGTTTAACATCATATAGATACTAAATTTATTTGTACGCAATACGCGGTACAACAAAAAGCTTTTAACAATTTGCACCGTGACCTACTGACACTTTGTTCGCAAAACTAACATGTCCAATTGAATTTAGTCCCGTTGGGTCCACCGGAGCCGTGTGTATAGGCATTGTACAAATTTAGGGACACCACTTTTATTTACAGTTGAGGACACAACGGAATCTTTTTTTATACCTACTATATGCCTCGTGTATGTCGTGTTAACTGCTATACACACCTATAGAGATGAGTGTATTCTCCTATAGTCTTATTTGAATGATATTCGAGTTTATAAACATTTATCTTGAAATATATTTTACACGTGAAGTTTTATATGAATAGCTAATCTATTCTATCTGTACCTATATATATATATTTGTTATATTCGTAATCTCTGTGACGCTAGTAATAAATAAATCTAAAAGCAGAATAATTGCAAAGGTAGACTAACGCCAAAAATTTAATTGGTATATTATTTAAACAGATTATTTACTCTGAATGAAATAGATATAAACATTGCATTTTAATATATTTTTTTTAATACGATAACATTATGCTCTCATTGATTATGAGATGATCATTGAGTGTTTTGTTTTGGGAAGGTGATGGTGGAACGATTATTGAGGGTCCTGGAATTATTAAAGATTCATAAGAACATGGGCAAAGCCCTAGGTAAAGATATAATTGTCTTTATATTAAAAAATAATATAATAATCCTTTTCGATCGCCGTTGTTATTCTAAAAATGACCCTTTTATCAGCTTAAATAAATGCAAATACCATACTGTGTGGTTTTCCGCCTGATGTGATATATATCAAACAAACAATGAAAAAACTACAAACAAAACATAGGAAAAGGTACACAAAATATCGGGACAAACGCTAGCAGTGTCCAGAAAGACTGAAGCCCATGGCCGCCCTACCACGAGCAGCACACACGCCGCGCTATCGTGAACGCGGCTGCAATTCCCGACTTCAATTACGAACGGTTCTTTCAACGGAAATCGCTTCTCAATTGACAACATTCCCGTGTGAATTTTACAGCGATATCGTAAAGTATGAATACTATCAATTAACGATATATTTTGTCGATTAAGATAACTTTTACATGTAAATAGCCACAATTTTTTACTCTATCTATCAGTCTTTAAAGGTGAACTAGTGGACATAGGGCTCCCCTAATTTGCGCCACTCAGACCGGTCCTGTGCCTTCTGAATCCAGCGAATACCCGCTGTCGTTTTCAGGTCACCAGTACATCTGGTTGCAGGGCGACCTGCACTCCTTTCTTTACTTTTTCCTTAATCTGTTTTAATTACGTACTATGTGTAATTTACTTAGATGGCGCTGTTGTCGAGATTCAGTAAGGAAACGTTAGACTCTAAGGGATTTAAACACTGCTATAGCAAAAGTTATTTCTTGTGAATATTTATCATTGTAAAAGAAAATTAAAGGTTAGAATCATCTAACGTAGAATCTACATCTAATTCCGCAGAACGACGTCTGCCAGGTTAGCTAGGGAAAACTGTCATCACCGACACCGCTGTATTGAGATTTTCAGCACTACCAATAACCCAAGAACAAATAATCATTCATCTAACTAACAAATCTGTCTCGACTATTCTATCCTGTTCTCGGTGTGTGAAGTCTATCCGGACTTGGCCAACGTGGTGGACTATGGCCTGTATCCTTCACACTGTGTGAGGAGACACGAATCCAGCAGTGGGACAGTTATGGGTTGTGATAATGATGATGATGGTCATTCAATTCTGACGGGGATTAGACCCAACACTGCGCTCATTCAACAGATTTGCTTCGGACCGAGTTATAAAGTAGAATAACATAATTATGTATATGTACAATGAGTTGCATATTTCAAATGAATTATACAAATTCGCGAACGGAACAAGGCCGCAATTTCGCGTGTCACGAGCAAATAAAGTATGGAAGTAACTGTTCCGAGTGGTTCCCATAACACATTTAAAACCGGTACGACAGCCGGCGGCGACACGGCCGTGCTAGCGATAGGGGATTTTAATTATCGCCTAATGGCCGCTCTCAATTTTCTATCCCTCTATAATTCCTAAGTGAGTTGCCTAGCAACTGCTAAAGGGCCCATGAATTTGTTACTTTTTGTCAGAATATATCAGAGGAACTATACCTCAAACACTTGACGAATTAGTCACCAATGAAGATGTAACCCAACTTAGAATAGATCACAACGTTTGCAAACTACAACTAATGATTTTCTACGTATTTAATTTAGCCGGATAATGATGTGAACTAACAGGATGGTTGGAACCGCCTACTGGTTAAGTTAGGCTGCTGAATGTTAAGAGCAGTCCGTTCGCACCAGCGATCATTTTAAATTTAGAGGACAGTGATGTATGGGCTGCATGCACGCCCATTGTCCTGCGACAGGTTTTGTATTTGTTTTCCTCGTTAAATTCTTCAAATAAAGATTGATGGCCATTAAACTACATTCAATGATTTATAAAACTAAGCTCTCCTTAATTGGGTTCTTCCTGTTGTTATATTAACATGTTTATTAATAAATCAGATAAAACGGTTGTAGACTTGAAAGTAAGGAATTCAATAAAGTAATTCATAGTTTATGATGTTCACATTATAAATGCCGTAGACTTCAGATCGAGCATTTGGGAAAGTTCTCTCGACTTCCGTGCCCCATAAGACACAGTGAGGGGATTTAAGTGTTCCAGGAAACCTATTTGATATTGCGCAGTTTAGCCGCCTGTGCTTCACATGATATCCTGGAGATTCACCAAGTAGCTGATAGAGATTTAGTTTTGCCTGATTAAACTCTTTTGGATAAACCAGACTCCCTACAGAGGCTAAAAAGTAATAAAAACTGTTACTAAAAATTCTAAATCATTCCAAAAGTATGAACTTAAAAGTAATAATAAACGCTAACGCTATGAGTGTTCATACCCGCGCAGTAGGATTCCTTATAGGAAATAGTAAATAACCTACAATTGTTTATGTGTTCGATGCAGCTGAAGGTATATTCGACAGCATCAACTGCACCAAAATAGAATGCACTGAAAACCAGCGTTTGGGATTCGCCACAACTAAAGCTGAGTGCAATTTTGTTCTATAACATCTACATAATATTATTTATGCGTTAAAATACTAGTCATTTTAATTAAATCGTTTTTGTTGTGAGAACTGGCGCAGTAAATATTCTTATTCGAATCAAATATCTTTACATAAAGCAACTGTCAGCTACTGTTAGCCGTTGAAAAGGCCCACTTTTTATTTTTATATCTCATCATCAGATCCTGACAATATTTATGTAGGAGCAACTTGAATCAATCTTCTACATACTACCATTATAATCCCAATCGGTCAAACCGTCTTCGTGCAATCGGTGAACATAGATAAAATATATTCGTAACCATAGATAATTTTTTTTTAAGTCGATAAAAGACCATGAAGAAAACTTAGAACATTAAAAGTTGTAATAAACAGAAAATACGTTTCAGTTCATGAATGTACGAATTACCAATTAGAAATAATTTTATTGTTAGAATATCACGTAACTTTATCAAAAGTTGCAACAACATACAGTTTCAATAATATCTAATTAGTGTTATTCGAATATAACTAGCTACCAACAGAGACACATCTGAGAATATTCCGCTTACGAAAACTAAGTCCGACGGACACTTAGTTTGACACTAAGTTAATTTGACGAGTAACACTGTATCTCACGGATCCAGTTATCAACTGTGTACATTATCGTATTTCATACTAACGAACCTAATTTATTGTAACTCTATATCTGAATTATGGATAAAACAACTTTATTAAAAGAATGCATTACTAGTTTCATAAGTTCCATCGTGAGTAGTTGGTACAGTTGTAGCGGATCCCGGGTTCGATTCTCGTGAGTTTTATTGATGTGTTATTTATGTGGTCCATGCCCACACAGGGAATATTTACTAATCCTTCAGTACGTGTATGCAAGCGTTTATATTAGCGACACCACACAAATGGCCAACAGTGTAGCGCGTCAATTAACGCATTAATCGACCCCCAAATTAACGGGATGTAAACATTGTATAGAACTCCATTAATACGGTTAAGCATTACACTTGTGAATTTTATTGCGGTAATTGACACTAACATTAACGCAGGTGTTGTAGAGGTATAGCTAGTGTTGCGGATGTGTGCGAAAGGGTTCCCGAGACTTGGCCCTTAAGCAAGAGATTGGAACATTGTGGGGTTATAGTCCGACATAACCAGTGCATTCCCCGTTGTACAATGTATTCCTAAGGATCCCCACTATAAAAAAGGTAGGGTAAGGTGTGGTAGAGACAAGCGCGGTCATTAACGCGCTAAGACACAGCCGTGTAAAGGAGAAGAATCGTGATCTCAGCACATATTGACGTTGGTATCATTTAATGTAATGGTAGAGGTAAAGTGTGTCGCAGCACGCGACCACGTTGTAGCTGACACAGTTCGGCGGCGCGCCTCGCACTGTATGCAAACCTACTTTTTATAATAATAATAAAATACAGCCTCGGTTTCGTACGGCTATTTTTAAATAAAACTACTTAAAGATATGGATTAGTATAGGATTAGTATATATCCATAGTAATATTGTAAATGCGAAAGTGTGTTTGTTTGTTTGACCTTCTTTCACAGCGATAGGGATAGGGATAGGGCGTCGTTATTTTTTGATTTTTGGATTAGATATAGTTGGGAGGATGAAAAGTACCATAGCTTACTTTTCTTCTTTAGAACCTTTAGTTGGGTTGGTTGGCAAATCATTCACTGATTTGTAATTTTTAAAGGATTGCAGTAAGCATTTCAATTGATCGTATTGAAGTTTGGTATTGAATTGGAGCAACTATTATCGAGTATGGAGGTTGTCGCGACATTATTAAATGATTTTTGTGGAAGTAAATCATTAGCTAAGCTACATTGACGCGCAGACGTGGCCAACAGTTTAGCGCGCTAAGTGAGGACGATAGAAATATATACATTTATTCACCTACAGTTAAAAGGACACCAACAAAGAGCGTACAATTAAAATATGTTGCAATATAACAATGTTCAACCTTATAAATGGTGGCGAAAAATGTAAATGTACTTAGCGAGACCCGTTATGTTTCAGTACCACCCACGGTGACGGGTCGAACGCGCGAGTGACGTGCGCGGTACTTCCTGTATTTTGTAGCACATAAATCCGTTAAGATTTTAACGTAAACTAAAGTTTTACGCAAGTAATCCATATATATGGCCCCGTAGCCTAGTTGGTAGTGATCCTGCTGCCAAGCGAGGGGTTCCGGGTTCGATTCCCGGCCGGGTCAGATATTTATGTGACAGATAAATATTTGTTCGTGGGTCATGGGTGTTAGTAACGTATTAT
>DWPA01006767.1:0-10779 GCA_018251375.1 Calpodes ethlius
GTAAACGGCTTTTGGATATATGTAGAGAAATATATATGTATTTGAAAGTATGTTAAGTATGTTTTTGGAAGAAATAAAATTATCATTGGTTCTTCTCGTTCAAACTGACCAGCAGAGAGAAAAGGTGTATGAATAAAATGAGACAAATATAAGACCTTAACAATAATTGTATTTTATTTACCTTATAACGTAGAGCATCAAAATTATTACCTCGGAAATATTATAATGAAAAATACAACAGCTTTGCTAAATAAAATATTGCAAGTCGCACAGACTTGCTTCTTAACGGCGGCGCGCCGTGGCAAGAGGAAACAGCGTCCATTGATTTAGTCTTTACCCAATTAACTTCGCTAACGTTTTTGCTCGAGAATATCTTCTATCTTGTTTGCGTGAAATTAAGAAAGGCGTACAAACAATAAATGGCAATCTCAAAACATTTTTGAACGCGTTTACCGACGTTCAGGAATTATTTAGCTAGCTTATTCCAACTTTTTATAGTAACAAAGTATTCCTCAATTAAAAAAAATGTCTTAGATACGTACGATTTTTAAGCGACATATCAACTATGATTATGATATTCGTGTGTGTTTTGGGTCACACGAAATGTACAATTCTGTAGATATAAAATGATCAATTATTACCCGGTAACTGGCAAACTCGGCCAAGCCGTGAATATCTTCAAATGTCCAACAGAAAAAATTGCTGTGGAGGGGTGGACACACTTATTGCTAAAAAAACTAGCACTTCAAAGTTTAATATTTTATACTGGTTTCTTCTAGGTATCTTTTAATATTTTTCGTAAATTATTTGTATTCTATTAAAAAAAAAACCTACTAATCTTACTATACGTGTAGGCAACAAAAAAAATATCTTAAATAAATCTTAATCATTTTTTTCTATCACTTTGTCGAGAGATATAAATATGCCAGATTACCTATAGCTTTTTAAAGTACTAAATGTCTGACTTTTAAAAATACGAATAAAGTACCTTATACCTTTTTCAAAATTATTATATAGGAAACTACACCTTTCCGTCAAAGACATGTCTACATTTTTTTACTACATTCAAGTAGATAGTATATTTAAAATTGATTACTTCACTTAAGTACTCGTTGACTTTTATTAAACATACCTACTTTTATAATGACCACTCTATAACAACAAACCGCACCAGTACTTATCAATAATGGTATAAATACACAAACTTAAAAATGGTATAGAAATAAAATAGAAAATCCTTCATGAGTAAAATCAGTCACGCTTGTTGGGCGCACCTTCTGTATTGTTACATGTTAATAACATTCTGTTATAAGGTATCGATATATACAATAGGCAAAGAAAATAAGAAATCATTCATCGGTAATAACACCCATTTCTGTGGGGCATCATGTCAGTTATTTACTCCGGGATAGGATTATTGGCAAATTGTTCCGATCGCGTTCCGGACTGACTCGCATGTGAAATATTAAGCACCTTGGTATAACCTATCCCCAGAGGTCATGACAATACATAACTTCACATAGCTGTAAATACGTGTTGTGTTGCATTTATGAGAAGAGTTTTGCATGAAAAGAAATGTCCGGGCAATGTATGAAAATACTTTTATTTCAAGATTCTAATATACAGACCCGTCTATCTAATTATTTATTATTATTTAGTTCCACAAAACCACTGTGTCTGTGGGTTCACTTATTTTATTTTACAGTAGAACTGAGAAGTCACAAAACTTATTCATAAAAAATATTTTGCCAAAGATAATTATTAAATTGTATGTCGATGAAGCGGCATATTAGGTACACGTACATTGCTTTGTCGTGGTTTTCTGCGCTTTGCATACATTCACCGAACGCCAAAACCCCGCTAATGTGAAAGGGTACTACGTGGGAATAATATGAGATCTCTGTGCGACTATACATAAGACACATAACCATTACATAAATAACATAAAAGAAAACTGTAGGAGGATGACAACAAATACAACCAAGTCTACCTCGTTTCAAGTGTAAATAAACTCTAATCTTCAATGCTGGTTATGACCCTGCTAATTTTTTTTGTATGATAACCTTTAATCAAAAATATCAAATGTAATTTCACTTGTTAATGACTTTCTGTAATACGTTTAAAAGTTTTGGAAATTCGACTAGTACATTTGTGATTTATTAGGCTAGACGACATACTCTTGGGAACAACTCGTGTAACCACTTTGTTTCTCCGTCACAGCAATAACTACAGACAATTTTTACTACGTTTTAACATAGTAAACAATCAAATAGAGGGCCCTCGCTTCCTCATTTGGTACGAAATACCCAAGTATACACAGATATACAAGTAACTTATCACTATCCCTTATTGAACGAAAGTGAGTCCTATTAGAAAAAGGTTCTGTTTGAGGCTCAATGAATCTGTTTGTGACGGCGAACTCGAAAGGATCAATGAGATATTCGATAAAGAAAAATGTACTGGTTAAAGTATAAGAGATAAAGATAGAGGGTCTAGCTTTTGCGCTGACACAATGTCGGGGAGTCCCACGAAGCCTCCGTTTTGTATATTATCTCGTGCTACAAATCACACCGGATGTCCCACCGAGGGGAAATGAAAATTGAGATACCGGCGAGGCATTGTTCCGTGAAAATATATCTTCTTGATATTCTCGGGACGCGGGACATTTGCCGACAGATATTGTGATAATGTTACCAGTTAAAAGCGCTTTTGATATCGCCAGATAATTATCACTGTTGATCATTATCGACAGTCTATTTTAATGTGGTAATCGTGCATGATTATCGAAACCTAGTTTCAAAATCCGTAACTCTATATTTTAATAGGAGAAGTAAAATAGGTGTTTTGGTAACTGACCGATTCCCGTCTTTTGTACTCGCTAACGCTAATAAAAGTAAATAGATAAAGTTACCTAGATTTAATAGGTACTATACGTTTAGATTATATTTACTTTAGAATAAATAAGTATTAATTCAATAATAGTAATTCGTTTCATTAAGTATTTCAATGATGTAGGTCGATATGGTTATTTAGAACGTCAATAGTCAGAGGCTTCTTCATATACTTACCAGCATAGCATCGATTGCCTTCGATTCCTAAAGAAAAACATAATGTTAATGGGCAATTCTGGTAAATTTTATGGAAGTGGGTATTCACTAGGCTACAGAATAAATATTAAACGAACTTGTTTCTCAGATTATGTGACAACTAAAATAAGGCTCACTGTTCACTAGAAAGGTCATCGTATAATGGCTGTGCCTCCTGGGGAATCATTGAGTACAGCTAAGATTGTAGAAAGGTGTGGCACCGATTTCACTATCTAGGGCGGCCAGAACCCTTTTGAATAGCCGGTCTCCTTGTTGTTACGCTATTAGATACTTCACTCTCAAACGAAAATGGTGGCAAAGGTCTAGTTACTTCACTCTGGAATGAGGAACCCATTTCTAAATCTAAATATCGTTCAAAGGTTATATCTTCTGAAGCATTATGCACCTATAAATCGAATATCTATTTCTTTGGTTAAGAAAAATATCGTTAATAAATCTGAGAAGTTTTTATAGTGATTTGAAAGGTGCGTGAAATATGTCAATTAAGGCCAATGGAAAGTTCCTTAACTGCTCTTGTCTGGAAAGGAGGTTAAGTACAACATATTGTGTACTCTACTAGCTGTTCTCAATATTCATCCTAACCATTATCGTCAAGTCAGTTGCTTAACAACTTTCAAAAGATCTGAGTACTTGTTAATTATTATACTTACTAAATTAGATTAAAAATTAGAGTAGACTAATAAAAACGGCTAAAAGAGTAACAACTGTTTCTGGTAAGAATCAACAAGAGTGTATCTCGCTAACTGTATTCAACCAATTTTAGCGATTCCATTAAAAATTGAGCGAGCCCTTGGTTTTGTTTATGTTGCGTTTTAAAATTTTACTAACGAAACGAAAAAGACTGTAAACATTCGTAAGCAAGTTGAAAAATTTGCTATGAATATTTTAAACCTTAGTGCGTGGGAAACTTGGAAACTGCTAGGTAGGTAATGTTTGCTGAGGTAAATTAATGTGGCCTAAACAACTTTTTTAATATTATATAGGTACTAGTAGCGGAGTGCTAAAGTCGCGCCTCTGAGTTTGCTAACCAGACTGGAATGCTAGTGACTCTGCGGGTTTTAGAACACTGTGCAATTACATATTTCCATAATTAAATTCTGCACCTCCTCACCCTCTTAATATTTAAAATGGAAGGCACTTTAATTTGTAAAGAAATAAGCGTTAGTTGCAGGATTTTGTTAAGATACACGTTCCTTTTAGTTGCATTAAGTCGTGCTAATATTAAATGACTTCTGTTAGTGACATCTATGTGGAATTAAAACTCTATTACTAATGAGTAGGTATTTAATTATTTATTGAGGTATTATTAGTATATTCTATTGGAACTATAGGTAACTTTTACTCATGTCAAAAATAAAGAAATATGTGCTGATACTTTCAAATTTCTAACTATTTTATCGTAAAAGCATAATTAATACACTTATGCGCGTATTACTTTTATTATACCACCATTTCAAAAAAGGTGATTCGTTATTAACGAGAAGTAATAGCGAAAGAACTCGATGGACATACCAAGTTTTACAAGCCGACAAGTATGGTCAGCTGAGACATACATTATATCAAAGTTCGGCCGTAGAACGTAGAGGTAAATATATTGCAGTTTTACGCATTTATGTGTAATACATATTGAAATAAGAATACCCTGAAATCCCCGAAAGAGACACCTTTACTAGCTTTAATTATCGTACACTTATTTCCCACTGTCAGCAGTCCCTAGTCCCGAAGGTATTCCGGGTTAACTACAAAGCCGTCTCGCTTTGGGGTAAGGGTTCACATAACGGTTATATTATCCTATTAATTAGATATTATTATTACTGGTATTATAATACTATTTTTTTGTTATGCCTGCCTACCTACAGCGATCCAGCGGGGGGCTTGGGCCAGATTTTTTTATTTTCCTTCTTTTCTCTGATTTCTTGACTGGTAATGCATTGGTGCCTTTAGTGTTGCTGTTGTCCACGGAATACGGTGACCCCTTAACATCAGATCGATTGTCAGCTCATTTGATGGTTGTTTACATAGAAAGAGAAGTTTGAAGTGATTGTCTGCTGAAAAAAACAATATGTACCTAACATCTTATTCAGTCCATTATATATTTTATCAATGTTATTGTTTATTGCTTAATGCAAAATATAACCTATATCTGAAAGTTTATACCGCAGTTTTATCACCTCTACAATAAATATAGTACCTTATTAAAACAGTACTATAATTAAACAATAGGACGTAAAACCCCAAATCATTAAATTTACTTCAATATTCTGAAGTATATAATATTTAATATATAATTGGGTACATGATGTATTATTATTAAAAAGACTATCTGTTTATTTTAGTAGTCGAGTTAATAGCGTTGAAGTTGTAGTGAAAACAAAATTACAACTGCTGGATTTCAATATTTCTAATAGTGGTTTAAGGGATGTTTAGTTATATTGAAGAATGATTGTTCTCAATTTCGACCATCTACGAGCAACGTCATATTTCGCCAACTGAAGATCCCCGTGTGAATGAATCGTTATTTTTTGGGACCCTGATTTAAAATGATTCGTTTTTATTCTTTCAGTGGCAAATATTTTTAAGAATATACAACGACACATTCCCGTGTAGTAATAATTAATTGTGAACTTTTGTTATATATTTAATCACAATAGATACGAAAATAAACAAACAAACACACATGTATTCTTTTTACGACTCGATATTATGACAGGGTCGTCAAGGACGGATGTATGTGGGATGAACTAATCGTTTACTTTTCTTAAATCTTTTAATAATTAGTCCTTATATGTACCGAAAAAAAAATGTGTAGTGTGTATTAAATAAGGAAGCAGATAATACATAAAACCAGTAGGTAGATTTTATTATACAACCAAGATGAATAGTGTTATTACATTATATTTTATAATTACAAAGTGTTGTTGATAAGGGTAAAGCGTAGAACAAAGGGATGACAGGACAAGACTGGGTAATGCCGAAAACACTCAGGATTACGGATTCTGTAAAATATTTACCTGGTACCGCGGCTTCTGGCTTAGTTCTAGAGTCGCCACTCTCGTAAGATAACACTTATCTTCACGCCCAACCAATGTTGAACGGAACGCTGTGGGTCAAGTCATTTATCATCAGCTTTATCGCTATCTAAGATTAAGCATTTAAAATAGCAATTTGCTAAAGATTTTAAGGTTACATTCGATAACCCTGGTGGCTCTTTCTAGATTATAGTGACAAAGATGGGTCCCGAGCAGACATTGGTTTATATTTATAGTGTTTTATTGGGCAATGAGCGTTTTGGATCTATTTTAATATTATTATTGCGAAAGTATCTCTGACTGACTATTAACTACTTAGCACGATGAATCGACTTAGATGAAATTTGCTATTGAGAGGGAGAAAGACGTACAAACGTACGGACATACGATAGTTTTTATTCCGAGCTCTGGATTTGATGATATTTAACATCAAGGGATCAACCGAAATAATAGAGATATCAAAATGTATTTGCAACAATAGTTATGAAATGTAATGTGCAATGACAAAGAGCTCATAGAAATTTAAGCTATATCCGATATGAAATACCACAGGATCATCCAAAGTATAAGATACATCGAAAAATATTCTGTGAGTAGTTACTAATGTATTTAAAAAATTAAAGTTTACAGTATCTGATATGGAAACCGACGGATCAACAATTTATTAGGGTCGTAGATATCGCCCAACAATAAAAGTTACACAATTTGATGTGGAATTACCATAAGGAGGTCTGGAGTATCTGTTACATCCGACACCTGAATGAGTAAAGTAGTAAAACCCAAAATTTATAAAAAATCTTTTAACAATAATAGTTTGCACCAGAACAAAACTTTATTATAAGAAAAGTTAGAAGAGTCATACCCTTTCATTGCGAATAGATTTTAATGTTCATCCTGGTAACCAGTACATTGCCATATAATTAAGCGGCAAAATGTTGTGATGACTATAAACTCAGTTAATCATCCAATACATGATCAAATACATTATCGATACGTTGCCAGAGAAGTAGGAAGTGGCGATATCGTTTGACAACTCTGCACCTGAAACACTAAAAACATTTGTCTCTTTTAGGTAGGTGAAACTATTCAGTAAATTTGATAACATTTGTCGTGGATTTCTGAAAGAGTGTGGCAGTTAGTCGGGCAAGGAAAATGTATTACTACTATTATGCATACTCGTATAATTTAGGTACGTAATATAGAATATGTATCATCAGATTTGTATTAAATGTGCACTTTAAAATTTCGTTCGCAATGTTGCTTAGGTACTGTATTAGTATTATTTATATAAACATAAAATCCAAGCTGGTGGACAAACATAATATAAAGACAGTAAAATCCTGTTTTCCAAACTTTACTGATAAGCAATTTGTTGATAAACTTTGACCTATCCTCGTAGCGGTGCCCAGCTTCTGTTCCAGGGGGGCAGAACCGGATTTTTATTTTGTTAAAAACTTTTATTGAGAAGCAAAGGTATGCAAATTCCATACAGGACAACTGACTCGGTATTTCCATGGCCATCTTCGTGTTGCTTCTGGAAAACTATACCTTAATAATAAAAATAAAAACCTCCTTCAATGTCAAAGTCAGAATAGCTCTGTCGGGAAATATGGCGCCTTAAAACGTAGGTAACTCGGGTTCAAATCTCGGTTCGATTATTTCTTTTATTTTTTTTTTTTTCAAGATCCTTCTTTTTGTGAGAAAAACATATATGTTTAATTATTATTTATGTCGGTAATATCAAAATATATTATTCATACTTTATCAATAAGTAATTTTGTTATCAGTAATTTAAAAAAACATGATGTACTAAAAAAACAGTTGAGCAAAGCTCGGTCATCCAGGGACTTATATGTAGAGATAGACGAGCGTAAAATTATGTAATACAACAAAAAACTTAACAGAGAGAATTTTCATGAGTTTCATTAATTATATTTTTGCTTCATAATTGTAAATGTCATCATTCAAAATGTAAATATATTGTGAGGCTGTTTTTAATGTATCAAATTTATTTTAATTTCTCTCTTCGAAATTTCTAAATGACTCGTTACACATAGCTTAAACACATCGCTTAATGTTCGCGCATGTATTGTTCCTGGATTAGAATTTCATTGATTTCATTTCGTTACTTGATTACATCTGTCTATTTATATGTGATATGTTTTGTTTGCGTTTTACGTTTATTTTACCCTGAAAACAGTACGAAGCTGTTGATTTAGAATAATTTGGAGTCATGACAATCATTTTGACATCGATGTCTCTTATAATAATTGTAAATAAAAATCTCTTATAAAAATTGTAATTCTTAATTTTATGTATAAGAAATTTTGGCAACAATGGGTATCAACGGATATCGGATCTATATTTCATGGGTGAATCCACGTACATAGTTTGACATAAGCAAATGTTACTCGAGGAAAATAGAGTCCGGATGGGGCTCGACCCGATTAAGTTCACTGCGGATTCGAGAGCGGACAATTCGCAAGGCAATGTGAAATGGAGCGAGTCATTCGGCACAAAGCGGCCCTAAGCGCGTCGTCGGGTGCACCGCCGCAATTATATTTGCATACGGCAACCTTAGTTGAATGATTGAGTGGCGGACAAAAGGTAACAATGGCTTATAAGCAATGCAATAGAACGTACAATTTACAAAGATACAATAAGGCTCCGATTACACGTATATGCGAGACAATAGGGGTGATAAGTTACGTTATTTTCAATCTGATACTTTTGGTAAGAGTCGAATTTCTCTTAGCGAGTATTAAAATGTCAGGATGCCAAATAAAGCACAGGATGTGAAAGTTGAAAACACACATTATATTTTCCGTGTTATAAAGGAATTACTTGTTTATATGTTTATTAATTTTATACATAATCTTCTTAATTTCCCTTGCGTTTTATATAATTGTAGGGAAGTCAATGGGACAGTTGCTTACATTATTGTCCTTACCATGTATTGTTTGTTTACAGTTTATTAATAAGATTGTTTATAAATAGTTTATACATAGTCAACAAGTTTTAAGGATATATGAGGAACAATGAGTAATTGTTAAGCACCATCCTTTCTTAGAAGTCTTCCACTGAGTATCAGATGGCAGAGAAGACTAGCATTAACTTATAATAGATAACTCAAGTTTATTATATTTAGTATTATTAAATATGCAAGGGTTAGCTACATGAATTAATATACCATACTTTTGGGTCACCTAACTATTCAACAAATTACACTTTTTAAACTGGGGGGCTAAACTGTTTTTTTGCCCAGGGAAAGTAAGACAAATGCCCAAAAAACAAGTGCCTACTTAAGGGTAGACATCGAAAATCAAGGTGGTTCACTGACCTTTCTCTGTAATTGGAAATAGAATAAATAAAATCAGTATTTCTTTACTGCTTCTTCTAATGGAACCATTCATACCAGGGATTTTTGGAAGCGACGGCATCGTTTGACTCTCGAAATGTACTTGGAAAAACCTACTTAGAATACATTATATTTATTTGATATATTTATGAGAAAAAAATAATTAATAAAGGTTTTATAAGAAATAAATATTTAAAAAGATTTTAATTAATATACGGAGACCTAAAAACGGACCAGAAAATAAATTACAAACCTATACATAAAGTTATTATAATGGACTTCAGATAATTATAGCGTTGTAATGAAATTACTAAGAACCGTCTCTCTCCCTAACTATGGGTCCACCTATTTCTGTGTTATTCTCAGAATATTACAAGTTTAAATTCAGAAGCATTTTCCTGTTGTACTTTTTATGGCAGAAAGCGTTCAATCTCATGAAATAATTGAGATGTGGGCGGTATCGAATCGGAAGCAACGATGTATCGAGGTGTTTATGGTTATCTGTCTTTGTGGCAACCTGGCACATTTCGAGAGGCTTCTTTCCAGTGGATGGAAAGAGGCAGCGAGCCAAGCCTCGTGAAATTAAATTTACAAAAAAAATGGATTCACAAAACAAGTAACAGTAATAGTTTGTTGTAAATAAAAATAAGGTTTATTACTCTAGAAAAAAGAAGATATTCTGCAAAATATAAGCATGAGTCTGTATTGTAATTTGGTATATGAGTGTGATTGCAATCGAAATATGTTAATAATTTATAAATCTCCGAAAATCGAACCAGGAATACAGGAGCATTAAAAATATATTGCGTTCACCTGATATAAACACGTTGCGGGCGGTGGAGTACACAGCTAACACAACATTAACGTCCAGTGAATACATACTTATTGCATTTTACGGCTGGCCGGAATTGGACTTTGGGATTCTCATGCTGGCAGTTTTGAATGTTTCTTCCTTTTGATTTTATTTGTTTTGTTCTGACGCGCTTTTACTACGGAATAACGTCCATTTATAGGTTCAAGTAAAAAAAAATAATGATACAGCGGTGGTTAACTAAGTTTCATAAATTTTCATGAACGTTTTTTTGAATAAATATGGGGTGCAATAAATGTGCAAAAATGAAAAAGATAATAATTAATTTGGAACGGTTTTGGTGGTCATATTGCAAAACACCAGACCATCTCAACCCAAAAAAAAAGAGTATTCCAAAAAGCTTGGAACATTACGTATATTAGGTACGTTTTTATTTAAGTCCTTAATTATTTATCCAGTAATGAAATTAAAATG
>DWPA01006768.1:0-10779 GCA_018251375.1 Calpodes ethlius
GAATTTCAAACACAGCAAGGGTTTTTAGTTGTATTATAAGATTATATTATTCCAAATTAGGTGATTATAAACCTGAAGCGCCCTCACGTGGCCATTGTGTGTTCGATCAATATTTAAAACTAACGAGTTTCGGGACTATGCTAGCGCCATCTCTTGTCAAAAATTGGAAACCCTAAATGTATTTTGACTGCTGCAGTACACATGAAATTTATAATAATGATGAACGGGTAACAAATTTTGTTTACCATTTATAAACGTAATGATAATTTATCAAATCCTAGTAGGGTCCATTGAGTCGATACAAACGGGTAATGTGGAAATAACGTCAACAGCAACGTAGAGTTATTAGTTTGAGTCGATACCGGCTCGTGCGCGTTAAGTATGCAGCTCGCAACGTGGACTTAGGACGTTGCACTCGCACTCACAGCCCCTTCCTTCGCTAGCTTGGCTTGGCCACCAAGCCACTTGCCTCATAAAGGACACTTCCGAACATTAAAGATTTTAACTGTAACCGGTTTTTATTTATGTACCGGTTTTTAATTAGATGTTTCCAAATAATGTAGTGTCGCTGTGATCATGATCTATGTGATTGAATTGACTTATTATGATCAAATGAATTTAGAGGTTATAAAATAATAGCGTCTTTTCTTACTCTAGTGTGATATACGTAAACCAACAGAATGACAGAGATAGAACCATAAAAATCCTCCGTCTCTGTTTAAACAAAGCGATTTTAAAGGAATCGAGTTATAGCCAATATCAGAATCTGCGTCGAAAACTACGTAAAACCCAAAAACACCTGTGTAAAAAACTAGAGTAACAAAATAGAGATGGAGCTGTAAGTTCAACTAAAAATAGTTCTCTAATATCGTATCGATTTGAGTTGATGAAATTATAATACAATGATTTAGTTATGATTACTAACACTACACGAAAAATATGTAAGTACATAGAGCTAAGTAAATATACAATAAATAAATATATAATAATATATACAATAAAACTTAACAATAATTTGAATTGGTCAAGTATAAGTTGAGTTAAACATTTTTTGCTGTTCCTGAAAAAAGTGATATTTTGAGTGGTGCTACTCTATCTAGATGTTGCGATAGAACACACATTTTGTCCTACATTAGTTTACGCCCATATTGGTCACCTCACTCTTGTGACTTACCTTTCCTTGTCGTTGAAAATCAGATATCCTGAGAGTAATAACCCTGACTTATGTTATTTGTTATTATAATATTAAACTGATTTGAACTGTCTGTGAATAGTAGCCTGTAAAGGTGCAATGACCGGATTATTAAAATTGATTCATTTTGAACGTTATGAAGTAAAAAATATATGTGATAATTTTGTTGTATTTAAAACCGCAATTATAGATACCTGACTCAGACTCAGATTCAGGGATACCTGAGTGTATAATTAAAAAAAAAAATTGTGGGATTCAGAAATCAGTAATTCAAATTACTCGTTAAAACTAGGTACAGAACGTTTTGCAATCATATCTGTGTTTGATATGTTATAAACAGTGTAGCATATTAGCGTCAAACATAAGTATTATATTAATTTGTTTCAAACTTAGTACCCATACACCTACCTATATCCCTTGCACTAATTAACGTTGACCTCCCACGTACGGAGGTCTGTATTTAAATTCCGCACGGACCTCTTATTAAAACATGTATATTAAAAATGTATTAACCTATGCTTTGGTGAAGAAAAATACTTTAGTATCCTCCATAATGTTTTCGAAGATATGTCAAGTCTACTTATCTGCATTTTACACATTGTGGCAGAATGACCGATTTTGATGACGACACACAGACAAAACTATTGTGTATGAAAACTTTCATGTATGCGTGTCAGTAGGCGGAGCTTTGGTTTGGTCATCATGCTTTATGTATCAGAAACCTCATCCTCCTATGTGTAAGAGGAGAAAAGGACACAGACCAATTTCTTTAGTTTCTCGACGTGCAACGCTTTGGTGATGTCTTTCATCAGTGATATACATGGGTGATGGTGAGCTACCGTCAGCGAGCTCTGTACACATGTATGCGTTATTGTATTCTTATAATTTTCTATTCATCTCATTATATCAAAAGTAATTCAAGCACGTGTCAAGATATTGGAATACGTATTAAAATCAATGACTATACAATAAAATCAATGATAATGGAATCAATTCAAAGAGCTATGCCCTGATAATCGCATTAGAATCATAAAACCGTATACAAGTTAAAAGTAGTGTAATTGAAAATAACCTAGATATCGTGAAAACAAATTCTTTTTTTTTATTTTAGTTGTTTATATAAACAGGTATTATAAAAATGTGAAAATATTAATAATTCAACAAAGGTAAGCTATAGGATTTGTCACTTGATTTCACTGCGATGATCCCGTAGTTTAGTTGACAGTGACCTTGCTTGCCAAGGAGCTCCGGGTTTGATTCCCGGCCGGGGCGGACATTTATGAGATAGATAAACATTTGTTCTCGGGTTTTGGATGTTAGTTTCGTCTAGTCTGTGTTGTATAAGAGATTCATTTATTTCAACGTAAAAATATCTTAACATACATGGAAATTAAAATATGTATTAGAAACTCAAGTCTTTGCGTCCTGAAGAAGGTTTATTATGTATTTGAAAGGAAGGGTGGGGATTTAGTTGGTATCAACAATTTATTCAGGTTTAAGTAACAAATATAAATTCAGTATGTCACTATAGACCTTAAGATTTGATGATTTATCAGATATGCGAGATGACCACTATGTAGTGTTTTTCGTTTATCAAAAAAAAATAATTTAATGCAACAATACAATGCAGCCAGCAAAATTGGATCGAGTTTGAAAATATAAAAATACAAAACTAGCACACAAACATATTTATTTTGGTATCGTTTAATTGGGAGCGCGTGTGTTTCGTTCACATTAACATTTGTGTCAGTTGCCACCAATCACTGTGCCAAATATATTTATTATAACCGTCATTGGTACGTGAGGAAGGCGGGCTCATCAAGGATTCAGGTCGAGGGCCACCAGTATGAATACTACTTTATGTTTTATAGTAATGGAGGACGCCTAAGCTGTGTGAGTTACGACTTACGGCGGTTGCGATCGTCTTTTATTTTTTTAACCTAAGGCTTAAATATGTAAAATATAACTATCTCCTTCTTTCTTCTACTGTATTGGCAGAGAAAATGAGCCAGGAAATAACAACCATTTCAATACTGTTATCTATGTTGAAAACTTTACATAGTTATCTAATGTATAGCGAATATAAGCGATTTTTTGTAGCATAGGAATTTTTCCGTGAGACTGTAATTTTATACTTTAGAGTTTAATTTTTACCTTAATAGCAAATGTATATAAGGAAACCTACTAGTTACTTATTTCGCTATACATAGCACTTGTGTTCGTGTTATATAGATCAACTGGTTTATGAATATTTAACTAAAACCGGCCGAGTGCGCGTTAGACCACGCGCATTGAGTTCCGTAGTTGTAAGTAAACGATTATAACTCGTTAATTTGTTGAACCTATATAGGCGTGTTAGTTTTTTTTATCTTTATATATACAACTCATTCAAAAAAATAACTTCAATTTACGTGTAGGTTACATACTTTTAATATTTTACTTTAATCTAGAACTTTTACTTAATACTTGTGTCAGATTACTTCTTTCTAATACTTAGGGTATTTAAGCTAAGCCTTATCATAATCAGGATAGACGGATGGATGCATATGGGTACCGTTTTGAAAACGGATCCCTAAAAATACGATATGTTAATTAGGACTAGACTAAAGTATCAATGAACTCTGACAGTTCCCGGAATTGGCTGACGACAATATATTCGTAAAGTTCAAGTTTGCAACGTATCGATAAATCGTATTCGAGATATACAAGGTGCTAACTGGTCTGTTCCGTTATTTCTGACAAATCAACTCGCATACTAACAATATATACGTGCACTTAGATCATGCACAGAATTATGATACTTCCGCAGATGACACACGGGTGAATTCTCTATGAAACGACTTATTGAGGATTTAAATGAGCTAATTCCATAAATGTGGTGTCGGTTTCTTTATTAATACTTTCGGTGTAATTTTTCTTAATTCAATAATATTCTTAGAAATTTAGATACCTGGTCGGTCTACCTGTTTGTTTTTAAGCAGTGAATTCTAGTTACAAAGATGGTTTTGAATGAAAATGGGTATTAGGTACTGATAACCAGTTTTAACTGGTGAAAACGAGTTTTAGCGTAAATAGGATTTTTAATATGCGACTATGTTACACGCGTGTCACGGACGCATAACCGCGAAGTATACAGTTATTTTATTGAAAACAAAATTGGATGGTTGTTTTGATAAAAAGGATAATTGATTCGATAGTAAAAAATAAAATGTTGAGCAACTTCCAGTGCAGATTCTAAACTTGTATTTAGGGTTGGCGGTTATAATCAATAATAACTTATCCTGCTTTATTTTCAATGAAATCAGAAATTAAGTACTACATACTTTTGTTTAGAAATAGTTTGCGATAATATTTGTAATGCGTTAAACCTATAATTAATTAGTAAAATATTTATCGATTTCCAGACATTACGAAAAACGTTAATGTATAATCATATATTTAATTTTTTTTTTTTTTGTATTCAACTTTTACATAGGTTATTTTTCGTTAACAAAGTTGGCAACCCTATTTTAGCTGGGTATGTCGTTTATTTGCTGTCCTCTGTCTTACGGTCGGTTCCTACTTGTGTATCCTTTACTTGCGACCAATAATACGTTCCTTTTTATCAACCTATTAAGATGCTATGTAGTAACTGCCCTCGCATTACGGGAAATTTCTGTTTTAGTATCCCCACTCCAAACCTGTTTAGACAAGTTTGTTTATATTGAAATATATGTTTTATTTGTTAGGTATTACAATTTTTGAAATTGGAATAAAACGTCATACAATTATTGTAATTGTTACTTCGACCCCACTAAAATAAGTAAAAACTATGGAAATAAACAGAATTAGAGTATTCCCTTATTGACAGTAAAGGGATATAGAGATTATTGAAATAGAACTTGCGGTTTGTCGATACTGGAAACCGGCATCGTATTATTTAAATCTTGTATGGGGTCATTCAGGAATTACGTCACATTAGGATCGACGAAGTGTAATAAGGAATGATAGGTCATTATTTCAAGTTGTAATATCGCAAAATACTCTGTGACAAAGGGGTTGGGGTCAAAAATCATTAAATTCGTGTAACGTAGCGCATGAATAGCCGTTTGTTTTATATTTATACACTTTGTTACAGTTTTTCATTGAAATTTTAATACCTTATTTCAGAACTCTAACTGGATCCAATAACGAAGTCACCTCACATTTCAGTATTAAATTTTGATGCACTTAAATTTAAATCCATTAAAATTTCGAAATTCAAAAGTGGAACGATACAAATAGGTAATTAAATATGCATCCACTAAAATTAGATTTTTATGCAGTAAGATTTTTAATTAAGAAAGTGAGCTGGTGCGATTGCAATGTCTGGGAATATATTTTAAATAAAGATAATTATTTTATCTCTTTATTAAGTTTTATTATAAACTTTGTATAATTTACTTTAAATCCAAAAATTTGATATAATTTTCTACGAACATAAAACTATTAATAACCAGAAAAAGATTGATGATCTGTGAACACTTGATGCCATCTTCTACAATCATAGCTTAAGAACGTTCAAACAAGTATCCTTTTAAACAACAAAAATTGCACCAAAATCTGCTCATCTGTTCAGGAACTACGATACTATACGATATAAATAAAATTGGTGTGTCCCTTTGCAATATTGAAATAACTGCTTGTTTACTATATGCATATGAATAAACATACGATACATACACCATAATATTATTTTTTACAATTTTTGTCTGTCTATTTGTTCTGGCTAATCTCTGAAATGGCTGGATCGATTTGGACGGGACTTTTATTGGTAGGTAGCTGATATAATAGGCCACTAAAACAAAATAAAGTAAAACACTTTCTGTTAAACTCCACGCGGAAGAAGTCGCAGGCGCAGCTTGTAAACAATAAATACATTAAAGTAACACTCAAACAAGAAGACATTTAGACAAACAGAAGTTAGAAGACTCAAGTCCATTTACAATAAACGTATAATTAATTAAGCCACAAATCCAACTTATAAGGTGCGATTACATGTTGCAATCAGCATTTTTTAATTTCCTATGACACATCGACACCGCGTTTGATAATAATCATTAAATAAAGGTTTCTATTGAATACTATGACAAACATGGGCATGAAAACTCTAAAAGGATGCCATTAATGAAACGGTGCGATTAATTGTTATTCGCTCCGGTAAAGCATTAAAAATATTAAAAGTAATTACGAACTGGTTCGTTTAAAAGGAAGATCGTTAGTATAATTAATATTAAACGTACTCAGCATAATATATGTATATAATTGTGATGCTTAATGGAATATTATTAGTAATCAGGTTTTACATCTTTATATAAAGAATATTCAAACAAAATACGCTTTTAAAGTAAAATAAAATTTAGTTACTATGCTGTTCATCATTGAGACGTTCCTTCGGCTAGAGCCATCTCTGTGAGTAATATCAGGTCTTGTTTGTCACAGAAATAAGCGTTATCGGAACTAAAACAATGTGTCAAATTTCAGCATCGTAAGATAAGGGAAAGTAGTTTGATTCAGTTTACAAGATTAGACACTAACAAATATGCTAACAAACTAACAAACATAACAAGTAAAATAAAACTTTAATAAAACAAACAGTTTGGAATCAAATTCACTTTATCACAGTTGGTGGTGTTCAAATAAAATTCATTCTCTCTGAGAGCAGGGTCCCGGGAGCGATACCCGACCATAGCAGATATGCCATATAATATATGTTTCTGATATATCATATGTGTATATTCATAACATCCGTGAAGATTATTGCGTCCTAAGTGGCTAAATCCATAGAATCCAAACTCTATAGAAAATAATTTACGTTGTATTATGTTCAGATTTTGAATGCTTGTGAAATATACATGTAATTACAAGTACAGTCGCAAATAATAAACCCTATAAAATAAAGCGTTCTTCAAATTTTGGACAAAACGAGATTAAGTAAAAGATATAAAACAGACGCCAATAACTATTTAGTGAGTAAACAATTAACTTTCACTAGCACTTAAAATTATAAAAGCCGAGAGAAAGCTATTAAAGGTGCTCTCTGAACTAGCTGACAAGGTTTCGTAATGGCATTAGCACTAAGACCGTGTGTCAATTGTATTTGTTACAGTTGCGTAAGACGTCATAAAGCTCATAGAGCATTGCTATGGATACCATTGGGTTACTATGAAAAAAGTTTTAGGTACTTATAGAACATAGAATTATAAAGTCAAACTGTCACTGACTAACATACAACGCGGAGTCTAAACCAATGACTTAGAAGCATGAAATTTTGTGCAGAAATTGCTTAAGCGGTGTTGGAAGCACTAAGATAGATTTTTTAAAAATCACTGTTTACTGGAGTAAAATAGGGGATGAAAGGGTCGATGGTCGATGTCTATACATAATAGATATTTAGGAATAATAAATATAAGGATTACATAAAGGAGGAACAACATTTTTAGGTATCTGCTGTTTCTGCATGTTTAATCGCGTATCACGCAAAAACTATGAGATGAAATTAAATGAGGTTATCATAATTGTATTGTATGGATGTTTAATTTAAAAACCGGTGCTTAATAATTTTATGCTACCGGGAGAATCTTGTTCTACTGTGTCTTAGCCCGGGTAAAAGGGTTATCCCTGAGATCTGCAGAACCTGAATCAGAATTGGAAAGCACTATTGCGCCTGCTTACATTGTTGTACCTGATATGTCACTCAGAAGCCAAGATCATTATTATAATATAGTAGACATTTCAATTAGTCCGTTTATACAAAGTTACAACAATTCTGTATTCTCCATTTAATATTACAAACAAGCGATTTTTATACGTTTTTACGACTTAAAGACTCGAATTTAAAATAAACGAGAAATTCAAATCCCGTTTCTCGAACAACAGTTCCAGTAATGCGTTAACATACGAACAAACAAACATAAAAACTTCAACGCTACTACATTAAAAATTAATATTTAATGTATTCACATATGACCCGGTTATAGTTTTTTATGAATTTAAGTCCAACGTTAAATTAATCACTGACGTTGAACGCAGCATGCAACCAGGTTTTTATGGCTAATCGGAATTATTAATTTTAATGACGCTTGTAACCTTGTAGTATTTGGAGAGAGGCGACAGACGCGAATCAAGGTGACAGGTGTAAAAACAATGCATGTAGGCACAACCCTACGATTATATGACAGTATTAACACACGAATGAATCGAGTTATTATTTGTGTCGAAGTACTTAGTATTACCTTCATGAAACTTAAAATTTCAAATACATATCTGCGTATTACAAGTTAACTATCACCTGCTTCGGTGAAGGAAAACATGGGGATTGCACACTTGAGAGTTCTTTATATTGTTGTCAAAGGTTCATAGTCTAGAAATCCGCATTTAGCCAGCGTGGTGGTCTATGTACTCCATACATTATTAAATTGTATAGAAGAGACACGTGTCAAACAGTGGCAGAATTATTACATGCAATAATGATGACTGCTAAATGATTGCTAAAAAGATCTGTCGGCTTTATTAGTCCAGATAAGATTTATTTTATTAATATATTAGTGCAGTTATTTTATTAAACTGCTGTGCTCAAAGTAAAGAGTTTAAGCCACAACAGCACGCTAAGATAGAAAAATGCGATTATGAAGTATCCTAACACTCGTATTCACAAACAAAACTATGAGGTCTCATAGTGCAATAAAAAGAGTGTCGATAATTTCCCATCTACTTCAATGGGAATACAATCTGTCCTCTTTTTTTTCATTGTGAGACCTCGACTACAGGAGCGACTACAGGAGTTAAGGATGCATGCTAAAAACTATAAGACTAGAGCAATAAGGTCTGTTCCATCATCAGAACTTGTGACATTTAAAAAGTTGGTCTCGTTAATAAATAGCTCACCGTTTACAATTTTAAAAGGTTAATAGTGATTGAGTGGGATTATCATTTTTAAATGAGGAAACGAAAATTTATGTTTTTGCTGTTGATTGCTATTAGATTTCTTCTATAAATCCGTGCTTGGGCGCAGTAAGCAGGATTTTGTAATTTAGATTATTTTTTAATTAAATGTTTGATGAAATTTCATGCATGTTTTGTTAACCGCTGCCGAGTTTTCTAGTATGATAGGAAACCTAATTTCTCAGCGTCATGCTTATCATAAAATGTATACTCAAGCGAGTGTGTTGTAGTCAGCCAAACAAGCTTGTCTTTCAGTGATGGACTTTCAGGGAAGGTAACTCAGATTTCTTCAGAACCGCTAAAATACGGTTAAAACTATTGTAGATAAGATTTGAATTAAATCCATTGTATGATCTTCTGTAAAACTCTATAATACATGTTAGCAGTTTAATAGATTCAGAAGATTTGATTCACAGAAACTATCAAGGAAATCTTGTAATTCTAGTTGGCAAATAAAATGGATTACTTCAGGATATTATTAATCATCTTTTACTATCGAGACTTGAAGGACTTTCCGCCGTAAATCATAAATAGAAGTTGTCTTGCAACTTGTAGTAGCTGGAGAAACATTCAGGAAATAGTAATACAATAATCTGTACTTCTGTAGTAATTAAATAATCTTGAGCTGCGCAATCTATAAGGAAATTTGCTTATGTAAACTGCCGGTTCTTGCACTCATTGCACCTCATCTATCGGAAAAGATATGCTCAGCTTCCGTGACGCAAGCGTTACCCAATAAAAACTACATTATAACCTTACCTCAAATAAATTGGTTTTGTAATGAATGGTCTTGTGCTGTCGCCATTGTCTAATCTTCACAGTTCATTAAAACTCATTGCCAATGAAAAATCAATGAGGCTTAGATATAACGAGAGAATATTTCTTTCTAAACGTAGATAATATAAATGTAACTAAGAAACGTTTCTTAAATTTTAATTAGTTAAATAATGTTGAGAAAATTAAACAGTCAGTGTTTAAAATTGAGGAAGAATTAATCCAGGCCAAAAATTCATATGTTCTTCTTTGAGTGAAGATACAAACCAATTTCGGGAAAATAGTAACCTCTGTATTGTCTACTAGCAAGCATACTACTACTGCTCATCTTGAGCAGTGTTTTTATTTAATGAATGGTTCTTACTTCTTGGTTTTCGCTGAGACGTTTATAGTTTCACGTTGAAAGCGAGTCTGGAGAAGTTTTACCAACAAAAGTTATTTTTGTGAAATGGGAGGGATAAAGCTCATTTTCATTGATAAATAAGGATGGCTCATCCTAATGACATCTCCTGTCAGGCCCGGATCTTGGTATTTTATTTCCGCCCAGACAAATGTTAATTGGACTACTCTCCATGTGTGAGGGAGGCGGTGAATGCATGCTCATCATGCATGGTGTCGGTTATATGGGATTCGCCCGAACGCCTACCAACTAAACACCGCCTGGGAACGGCATACGTCCTAAGACTACGTACACGATTGCACCAATTGCACCAAGTACACGATTTTGATCTACTGCATCATAACTGATAAGTTACTAGACTTGTTGATTCTTGGAGGCAGTCAGAAGGCTCTGCAAGTAATATGAAAGGAGCTTGATATTTAATGACATTGCATAAAAGAGGATATCGAGT
>DWPA01006769.1:0-10778 GCA_018251375.1 Calpodes ethlius
TTATGTATCATTTAAGTTAAACTATAATTATCTTTCTCATTTATCGAATTACTTAGGATTTTGCTAGAACAGATAACCATGCAATCATATGGATTCAAATGGTAAACCTCGTATTAGCTGACGCTGGTGATCCACATGCAGCGATGATACACACTCGGGTAATAACCATGTGTTTGGTTGAAACGGTGCAAACACTGTACATACTTGTTGTTGGGCGGGTTGCGCGCGAGCACGTCGTCGATGACGTCACGCACGCGGCGCGCGTCGAGCGCCGGCAGCGGCGGCTGGTGGATGCGCGCCGACGCGCCCTCCGGCGGCCGCAGCACGCGCTGCTGGTAAGCCTGCACGCACACGATCTGGTCCGAGGTTAGTTGTCACTAGCGACACACGTCATACTTGTGGTAAGACGGCCTTGTACGCGCAACATTATAGTGAAACACGATCTGGCCCAAGTCAGTTGTCGCTAGCGACCTTCGCTCAACAATACCAAAGAGAGACGAGTCAAACGAACAGCCAAATTACTCTACACAGATACATACAATTTTGTACGTACCTACTTCAAATTGAACGTAAAGATAGATATGAGGAAATGGATCACCAATACATTTAAGATATGTTAAGGTGTTAAAAGAAACTACAGCTGTTAAATAATTCATACCTATATTATAGCAATTAACATGTTACACTCATCATATTAGAGTTTAATCATGGTTGTTTATGAGTCTTATTCATTTAGATGAGCTTTTTACCATTTTAACGAGTAATTTAATATTTTATTATTATTTTGAATGTACATGGCCAGTTTACCTGCGGGTTGGGGTTTTCATTGAGATGCAACTGCATAGCCAGATCTTGGATATGTTGGATCTCTACTTCTGGATTTAGTGACTCTAACCGTAACTGCTCTGGAAGGTTTCTGAAATATAAAAATATGTATTAATCAGTACAGATTAACCTGTAAAAATAGGAACACAGAATACACAAACATACCACAGATAAAGATTTACATTAATCTCGTCACAGTAACAGACCACTTAATGATACACTGCTTCTTCAATGATTTCTTCTTCAACTCAAGATACTATTTTAAAGGAAAATTTTACATTAGTATTACTTGCGAGTTGGGCAAGAGACAACGTTGGCAACACTCTTCCCAAGGAGCACAGCAAACATATTTGATCTATTGCAGCCATACCTATTTGAGTTAGATCTGGTTGTCACATCTACAGTTTAAAAGTAAAATATGACATAAGTTAGTATGTCATTTTGAATAAATGATTTTAAATTGAAGTAAAGATACAACGTAACATTCATAAATATATATATTTGATTGTAGTAGTAAGGAAAAAATAAATTTCAACTCACTGCACCAATTCATCCCAAATATCAGTTGGTCTCCACGGCGGACCACGTTCAGCGACCAAACCATTGAAAAACATGGAGTCCAACAGTCTTACAGCGAAGGGGCACTGCGACAAGCCCCTAGCACCCAGGAAACCAGCTTTATGGAACGTCAGCACCGGAGATGGGTGGATGCGAATTATTGTAAGGCAATGCCTGGAAAAAAAATATTGAGGGTGCTTTAAATTGGAACAAATACAAGAGTATACGGAAATTTCTTTTTTCTTCAACATATCTATGATAACTATAGGATATATATGTAATGGTCACTTACTATCAAGTGGATAGTGAGCTCGATTGTCGGCTACATACATATAATACTACGTACATAGAAAACATACAGTGATAAATGAAAGCAAAACTAGATCATATACCATCAAAGCTTTCAATATTGGGCTAACATAAATAATATATGAGTTTTTAATGCCAACTATTAATGTTCTTTCATGGGTAAGGTTCAATCGATAATTTCGTTTCAGAGAGACATGGGCTTTGGTATACGATAACTTGACAAATTATACATTATATACAATTTCTACACGAATCATACACACCTATACCCCTGCAGTAGTTTAGCCAGAGTCCGCATGAACACGGCGCGGATCTCCTTGTCGAGCATGTGCGGCGGCGAGGCGGCAGGCGGTGGTGGGGCGAAGGCCGAGTCCGCGGACCGAAGCTCCGGCTGCAGCACCAAAGCCAGCGCCTCCTGCAGCGATGACAGAAGCTTCCCCTCGGGCCGGGGGATGTTAACACCGGCCGGTATGTGTAAGGAGCCCACGTCCAAATCCGCTACTATCACATCCAGCTGTGAATATTACAATATTGTTTTCTCAATACTAGTGTGAATGAGGGTATAAAATCACATACATAAGAAAGTTATTAATTTTTCACCGTTTGGTATATGAAAATTAAAATCGGGTTTTTAGTTACCGTTAAACAAGATAGATGTTATATAAATATTTAAGAAAATTATAATAGTTCTACAAGTAGTCAATAATTAGACACAGTAACGAAGTTGCACTGACAAGGATGAGGAATTTCGTCAACTGTAGGAGGAGGCAAAACTTATTATTGTACTAATATATATAATTATGAAGACCGATTGCCGCAATATTTAGAACTGACATAAGCTTATCATTTATACGGTCGGATAAAGGTGGAAAAGACATCAAATACTTAAACATGAACACAATAACAATCAAAATAAATATGATATTCTTTTTCACAAAATTTTACATTGGATTTTAAAAATTGGAATTAACTAATACGCATACGCACATAGATGCAAAACAATTAAGTAATCGGCCTTCCATGCTAAAACTCACCAGCTCCGACACTTCCTCCTTAAGGCTGGAATGCACCCCGATAAGGAACGGCGTGGGCGTGGCCAGCACCTCGGCGAGCCCGGCCGGTAGCAGCGGGATGTAGACGTGTGCGTACCGGAACGGGAACATGAGGGCGGCGAGCGCGCGACACACGGCCGCGAGCCGCGCCGCCGCCAACGACACCAGCAACACTTTGTGCTCGCTCATCACCGCGCACCATAGCGTCACCGAGTTGTGGATACCTGAAGCATTAACAATGCGATTGTATATATCTTTTAGTGATAACGTATTGTCCAATTGAATTGCTCTGATGACCCATGAATAGCAAAGTTTCTAAAACCAGGCTTTAAAAGCACAATAAGCAGTCGGTCTCGGTTGTTTACGTTGCAAACTGTAATTAAAACTGATCGAAGGCAATGCGCTGCATAACAATTGCCGGTAGTTTGTCAGTAATGAATTCTACAATAGAGCAATGGTGTTGGTGTTGAGTAAGCTCCGGACCTCCTCAATGAGAAGGATTTCCCTTTATGAGAGAGGGCGATTGTCAATTAGTAACTACGAAAACACAAATTATATCCACTTGTTTCTCAAACCGGTTTCACCACGAGATGGAACGCTTGGTTTGGACATAGGGGTTACCAAAGCCTTTTACACCTAGACCATTTATAGCAAAAAAACAATCGCAGCATCTACTCATCTACTCACCTAGCAACCTAAGCAACATATGCACCGAAGTGTGAGTGACTGGCATGGGCGGCGCGGCGGGCGGCTGTAGCGCCTGCCTGTCGCCAGCCCCGATGCTGAACCGCACCTGTGGCCCGCCTGCAGGCGGCACTAGGACACACCCCACCAAGTTCCCCACCAATGTCTCCAAGGGAACCCCCAGGTTCTCTACCCACACTGTGTAGATGATGCCTAAGCAGTTCTGTAAAAAGTTGGTGAAATTTTTAATTAAGTACAGATCGGGTACGTGACGATAAGTGGTGAACATGTTGAAAGAACGCATTATTTGGATGCGTGTGACAATGCATGAAATATAAAAATACCGACTTTGCAAGTAGGTCAGCAGAATAAATATTTAACTGATCTGCCGACATGGAGACGTATAGGTATCTGAGTTAGCGTGTGTTACTCACCCGAAAGGTGTCGATGTAGTCCTGTCTGGAGACGATGACGAGACACTTCGGCGCGTACATGATGCTGTGGTGAGTGATATTCGGAACGGGACGCGTCGAGTCCAGAGACTCCTCGTCCTGCAACAAACAAATATAATAATAATAATAATGTTAACAACTGCATTATATTAATAAAGTTACAGATTAAAGGAATTTTGGAAGTCTAATTATGAAATCGTATCTAGCAACAGTATGTTATTCAAATCCACTAATAAAAAAAACAAATAAAGACTGATATAGTAACAGATGTAAAAAATATATTCTGGAAAATGATCCTAATAACTGTGATTATAGGCAATGCTCGAATATGCTCGAATAAAGACATCAATAGTAAAAATGATTGATTGATTGAATCAATAGTAAAAACTTTTTGATTTTGATTTACATAACAAATATTGGGAGAGATTTGTAATGTAAATGACAAATTAAGATTGTAACGCGTTCTTAATCGTTGATAACAAAAAAAAATTATGAGCCCGAACACTGTACAATCGCGTATCTACAATTATACAAAAGACGTTTATACAAATTTACACAATTTTTGCGTAGTGAACAGAGCTAAAAGTTATTATTTATTTTACAGTGTGGTATAGAAGCGACGGCGCCAGCGGAATCCTATTAAAAGAGGTCAATCGGGCATCGCACTTATTGTGCCGATGACACCCTAATCCTGTACTAGCAATAACCTACAATAACAAGCAATACGTGTGTACGTTTGTATGTAAAAGACCTCTACGAAAGAGTTGTAACAGATTTGATGAATTACTGTATAAATATAATTTTACTAATAAAACTGCTCTACCTAGATCAATTTACCTAATTACTATCGTTTTTTTTTACCTAATATAAGTCAGTGATTGACTACTATCCCACCTGATGGTAAGTGTCTATGGTGTTGTACGCACTAACTTATAAAGAGCCTATTCACTCTCCTTTCATATTTTATACATATGCATTCATTTTTTATGTAATAATACGACCTGTTACTGAGAAAAGAATGTTGGTGCTTAATTAATCTATAAAATGCAAGCTATTCAATAACAGATGGCGCTGACTTACACAACGGAGCGAATCACGATCGCATAGTTAATTTAGTTTTACAATCTTTTCAAACTTGCCGCATGCTACCGGAATACTTATTCGTATTGATTTTTTTCATCTCAGGCGGATGTCTTTAGTTGGATTTGATTTTTTTGAGGAATTAATACTCATCCCACTATCACAGTATTTACACTTAAGGCACTAGGTTTAAATAAAACACGCTAACAAAGCTTAGTATGTATAATTTCCGTTTCTGAATTTAGAAGGACATCCGGATGTTTGAAATCAGCCTTACAGCTTAATCTACATATCTGTTAATTCATTTATTTTTATTATAATAATGTCTAAGGTAAATAAAAAGAAACCGATTTGTGTAAATATTTACACGACGTTTTCTTTTATGAATGCTAGTAATAAATAATTTCATCCATATATTTATTCGTATTAAAATACATATAATGTAACGATTCGTTAGTATCAACTTTCTACAGAATACTAAAGCCACGTAACTCTAATCACTACGTCCAAAAGACCTGAAACATTTATTAGCTTTCAATGTAAATTTGTATAAATATAATGAATACTGTGATGAGGCAAAACCTCATATTTTATTTATTTATTACATTGCATACTTACACATACATACATATGCATATGTACATACATATTTATATCTTACGTAAATCTCCCAAGATTTACCAACCACCCAATCACTATATGAATATGAAATACGTGTAAAAGAAAATAAATACTATTTAATTTACAATATTACAATCATGCCCCCGGTAAAGTACAGCAGTTATTGAGGATAGAAGAGAAGAAGAAACTAAAAAGAAACATAATATGATATTGACATTTTTTATTCTGAAGATCCTGCTACATTATCTGCTCAACCCATATATACTCAAATTGTCCAAAATTAATTTCCAACGAAGAACGTCTACGCATTGAGATAATTGTATCGTCTGATGTCATTCGCAAAGTTGAATACGCGATGAGTAAGATATGCAGGTGTCGGTTCTAAGTTCTTACACACCTCAGACACAATTCCGGTTTCGGTGCTCATAATATTCTGCAGTCTCTATACAAATCAAAATTATTTTAACTAAACACATTAATAATTAAAACGGAATTGTTGTGATCTAATTATACGGTGAATTATAGTTAAAATAAAAACAGTTAAATAAAAATAGTGAAAATAAAATACCATATAATTTTCAGACTCACTTCTGAAATACCTACCCCTTATGATATTAACCTCTCTCCCCCCCCCCTAAAAAAAAAACAAAAAATACGATTTCATGAAACGTATTTACATCATTAATTACATGTTCACTCAAATAACTAACCAATAACTTCTTTTTATAAACCACAGTTTTTGAAAAGGATTTTTATTAATGGCCGTTACCGTAAACCGTTAACTTCGTGCCTACTCGGAGGAACAGCGGATCTGTTTTCATGGAGGGGATACGGACAAAAACAGAACAAATACAAAATCCTCAAACAAAAAAGCATCACATCAATTTATTATCAAGTAAAACATTTCAGCACATGCCGACCTTACACAGGAATGCAGTTTGTGTAATGTTTACGTTAAGGACCAAAATAGCGTGCTCTCGTGCCGCCGTGTTAGTTCGGAACAGAACACAAGAAATTGCCGTTATCCGGACGGAAATTGTCCGGAGAGAATATGAAATTAAATTCCGTTTCTGATTACGGAGTGTCCTCGAAATGTCGTGTGGGGAGGAATTTTTCAATTTAGGCGTAATTCAAGGATTACCTAATTTATCTTACTTTGATATAAGTTTATAATTGGATATAGATATTGATGAGATAATACAATAGACGGACATGTTTGTTATAAATAATTGACCGAATTAAGTAAAATTTGGTCAACATGTAGACCAAGCTCATGAGATTTCGCTATTGAAAAGTAACTAGACATAGAGAATTAACGTCTCTATTAGAACATCATATTCAATTTGAACGCTAACGCTAACACACTCATACCCCCGCAGTAGGATTCCGTGTGTCGCGGGCGGCATGGACAACACAAATAAAACATCACTAACACTAAGACTCGAGAACAAATATTTATCTGTCACATAAATATCTGCCCCGGCCGGGTATCGAACCCAGGACCCCTCGCTTCGCAGATAGGGTCACTACCAACTAGGCTACGAGGCCGGGGAAACTTCGATTCACATAGGTACCACTGATACAGTTATAAGGATTATTTGATATATTTTTTATTGTTCATATCTTCTGCGTACATTATCAGTCCCTCGTCATCATCATCATCATCATAAGCAACGTGTAATATTGTATAGAATTTGTCAAAACCAGGCTAATAAGCTTAAACATAAAAAAATCGTGGTAATGGTTGAAGAGTTCCAATGTCCATCTCATAATTACACCATCAGACCCTCGTAATCATGTTAAATCCTGGGACATATCCCGGGAGAATAATGTATGTGCAAAATTTTACAAGACCCAACTCAATGGGATTTGACAAAATCATTCTAAGAAAAGAAATATATGGATTTAAACCATATAAAACTGTATAAAATCGTGATAAACCTCGTCACATTTATATGGACACACACAGGATGACACTAGTTAAAAGTCGTATTTCACTATTACCAATTCTGAAACGAATATAAACAAAGGTTAATTCCCCCGTATTCTAACTATATTAAACTTATTAGTATAATTCCCTTTATAAGTTCATTGCCCCAACGATAACTATTCACCCTACGCTCAACTTGTACTGCTGACGTCATCAACGAAATATGAATGAACACCGACCGCAATCATATTTTAAACTTAATAAACATTAAAATAAGGATCTAAATTAAATAAATCTTTAATTTTAAATGTAATGCATTGAAGACCACACATGTTTTGTTGACGCAATCAATCTAGCACGTGTTTTGACACTTGTCCTGAATTAATCCCGATGCAAATATTGTTTACATTATAAATTCTTTTAGTGAAATAAAACACAGTAACATAAACGATCAAACTTAATCCGCTTTATCTGTCAGTAGTCACGTTTGTTATGTTTAAAAAGCTTTTATTTAATTTATAACATTTACGTGGGTCAATTATTATTATCAATTATTCAGAAGGCTCAAGACCGGGCTGAGTGACGCAATTAGGGGAGGCCTATGTCCAGCAATGGACCTTTAAAGGCTGATAGATAGGTCAGGATAGTAGGTAGAAGGATGTGGGTCGAATCTTGCAAGCTGAATAAGGAGTTCTTTCTCTGATCCTAATTAAAATTTTACATGTTGCTTCAGTTCTGATGACAATCCATTATTATGACTTGACATTACACTCAGAATTGGATCCGCGAGATGGAACTCCTCAACAGTGAACAGCCTAACTACAAGATATGTATACAATCATTCAATGCGAAACCTTCCTCAAAGCACAACCCAGAGTATAAAATCCTTATAGTATTTTGCTCACTAACTAAAAATCTCGTTAGTCATAAATGTTTATTAGACTACACTAATGTTAGCTTGTATTGTAGCGATTACCTGGTATTTATTTATATTATACAAAATATGCTTAACCTGTTTTATTTCTTTGAACGTAATCATTGAATTTTGTGCATAATTGTGATACTGGCAGTTAGTTATTTTTGTCTTACGAAATAGCTGTTTAGTTGGGTTGAATCTGTCAACCCAAGGATAGACCAACAAAAGGGTAAGAAAGATGGTCGTGACGCTTCACATTGTAAAATATAAATAATTTTCTATTTATAATAATCATATATACATTATCGCCTGACCTGGTTGTAACACTAAGCTTATATTTATTTAAATATACAACCCTTCAAACGAATCTAGTAACAATTCAATCTACTTCTACAATCTACATTTATCATGCCCATTACGTCAGTCATAACACCACAGATCGCCACAGAGTTATAACATCGTCATAGTAATAACGAACGACCTCGATGTCATTAGCCACGAAAGGAAAGTAAACGGCCATTACTTTCATCCACGGCTATCGGCAATCGTGATAAACTCGCGACCAATAACAGCCGAACATAAAACGGTCGTGAAATGCGTTACGGTGATACGATACGATCCGCTCACGGCCGTCATTGGTACTTTGCTAACAAAATTGAGCTCACAAACCGTCAATGAAACATATCGCTATAAAAAAGAAAAGATTTTATCATCTTTTCTTTGTAAATAAAGGTATAGCTTCGATGTAGGACGTGAAGTAGAATTTTTCTACTTTACTTCGCTTTCAAATAAAAAACAACTTTAAAATTAAGTTTTATGAAAATATTGCTCATTGTACGATATAAAATTATAACATATGGATCGACAATTCGTCGGTAACACATTCGGTATTATCAATATCTATGACAGCAAACACCACTTACGATCAGGTGGTCAGTCCTTTCATATGTCGACTGCTGGAGTATAAAAACTAATAATATCGCAATTTATTTATTATAATAACAAAACAGGAAACTTAGTATGTTTATTTCTCATAATATTATAATTATCACAAAACCCTAGTCTCCATACGATTGTTTAACAATAGTCGTGTATTTAATTGATTTGTATTCTGTGTATATGTATTAATTACACTGTGGTAAATAAGTACGTAACTTTTGAAGTATCTCATAGCATCTGATAAAAACAAGATGAAAAATACCGCAATTTCCCCTAAGCCGGGAGACCGCAGTAATTAGGGTTGGTGAAAAATGTAGGTCATTACTTCGCAGACTCAATTAAAAAATAATTGACGCGTAGCAACGCCTCAGGGCCTACGGAACAGTACCGACGAAAGGTGAATACCTTATTATTTCCAACGAATGTTGTCTCTCTATGATGCACACCGCAGTTTGTACATCAACATAATGTAACAACATAATGAGTTGGTGTTTCTGTTGTCCACACTTCTAACAACAAAGTATAACAAGCGTCCTTCGACAGATAAAAGACACGTAGGCATATTATATCTATTATACCCGTAAAATGGAATTATTCAATGAAAAATGTTTGCCAACAATCAAAATCATTATATAATATATATAATAGCCCTACACGTAGCCTCAAATAAGGATTCAATGTATTAAGAGAGCCATGGACAACACACAAAGTCAAGAACACACCCAGACCGAGAACAGATATTTAAACTCATCATTCAAATTTCTGCCTCGCTGGGACTAGAACTGTTGAACTCAGGTCCCTTTGAATGGCGGTCCAGTAAATAACCATTGCATCACAGGGTCGTCAATTATATTTCAATTACATCAATTATACTGCAAACGTTTGGAAAATTGAAACAATACTTATTAACACACCAACATTAACTAACAACAAATAAGTTTTTCTTATCAGAGATTTCCCGCACACATTTGGAAGCAGTGCTCTACAAATAGTAACTTCGGTGCGGATGAATCGTTTCAGAAAAATACAGATAAAAACATTCACTGACAACGATAAAGAGGTTAATAACAGATCGCTACACGTACCACCTGTTAATTCTCTCGGGAAGCGAGTCGATTCATCTGTTACCATGTGGCTGGCTGCTTGTTACTAGCTTGAATAGGGCAATACCTTCACCTTAGGGTATATCATACATGTAACACACTTCGACGGCCCAATACTTGGTAGTGACCCTGCCTGCGAAGCGAGGGGTCTTGGGTTCGATTACCGACCTGGGCAGGTATTTATGTGACAGATAAATATTTGTTCTCGGATCATGGGTGTTAGTGACGTGTTATTTGTGTTGGCCATGTCACCCGCGACAGAGGTAAAATCCTACTACGGGGGTATTAGTGTGTTAGGTTAGGTTAGGT
>DWPA01006770.1:0-10778 GCA_018251375.1 Calpodes ethlius
AAAACTTTTTTGCGGTAAAAATTATCCTACAGTATTCATCGTCCTCCCTACTATCTCCAAACCAAAAATCATACCATAGCGACGCTCCATTTCGCGGTGAAAGAAGGAAAAACAAACACACTTTCGCAATTATTTTCTATTACAAAATACCATTAGATTTAAATCACTAATAGCTACGAGACAAATAATGCGCTACAAATGATTAAGGTACCAATAGACAGAACAGCCGTACGTGTCTGTCGTGCATCATTTGTTTTGCCCGTGATGTCATCAAGCTGGTATTAACACCAATGCCAGATGGGTTAGAGATTTTTACGGACAAACTTCTACTAAGTCTTAATTACGGCTATCGAGTTTTTATCTTGGTTTTTGAAGTAAATAAGCAAGGATGTTTTCTTTTCCCTGCAATGACAGTTATATTTCAGTCTTAGATACGTTACATTTTTTAGTCTGAACTAATACAGTTTAAGATTCACTAAAAAAGATCTTGAACGTTTATAGTCATAATCACGTTATATTCGTTACGTTTATAGTTTATAGTCATAATTTAGATAAAAACTACTATTTCTATAATTATCTAATCATCAATAAAGAAATTAACCAACCCATATACCTAGTAAACTATATATCTTATCTTTAATTTATTCGTGTACACGAAAATATATCTAATATCGAAACAAAGTTCACTTGCTCCAATATTACTTTTAACGCGTATTCTGGTGACTGAAAAGTATTCAGTAAGACCGTTAAGAAATAAAAGAATGTACCCACTGCGTTCAAGTAAAATATAATTGGATAAACTGTTTAAATTGGTACCTAGTTATTTATTATTATGCTTATTACCAGCCAGTACACGTCGAACAAAAGCCGCCTGTAGTTTCGTCACTACAACTACAGAAGACTAAACCCATTATGAAACTATCTCGTCCTCAGACTTCATCGTTCACGGGTTACGCAATTGACGACCGTAGGTTAGCTTGTTGTGCTCAGTCTGTCGATTGAACGGCTTTAGGTTCGATTCCTGGCCCAAGACATTACTTAGTTTTTTTTGGGTGATACGAGTCATTTGTGGTGTATCTAAACGTGTATTATGTCGTTTGTATATATATAATGTAATTGTAATGTTACGGATATTAATTGCAGTAAGTGTATTTTTGACATGTAGAAAAAAATTGAGAATTTCGCTTAGAGACGTAGACGTTTGGCAGATTTTTGAATTTATAAATAGGTCGAGTGCCTAATTTATTTTATTTCTTGTTTTATAAGGTTTTAAAAACTGTGCGTTTCTTAAAATTAGTTACGAAAAAATATTGAGTTGAATTTTTAATAAAAAAAATATAATATTTTTTGTAAGTATAGCTCAAAAGTAAGTTACCGACCTACTTTAGTCGTAGGGTTTTGCCTAAGCTTTAGTTGTTATTATCACTGTTACTACAATTTCTTCATGATGCCTCCCGGGCTAGCTACCACGCTTTGTTAGAGTCAATCGGATCACCTTTTCCGAGTATTAAACTTAGGCGGTTTTAACCTGAATAAACCGAAAATATAACCACACTTATCTCACCTCACTGATCACTTCCTTGCACACCTGAAGTTGCATAAACTTGAGATTTAAAAAAAAACTTTCGTTACTCTATGTACTTGATCTACTCCATTAAAATCTGTCTTAAAATAATTAAATAGGTACTTAGGAACATCCTCACAAGTACCATCTTCAGTTACGTAAATTACAATTACACATAATACGTTTAAAATAATGACATTAAATGATACTGTACAATTTCCCAAGCGCGGTTGTAGTCGTATTTAAGACCGTTCCCAAGCTAATCGCAGTTCCCAAGAAATTATTAGGCAAACAAATGTAACCTTTTGCACAGAGCCATTATATATTTTTTATGTAAGTAAATTCCAATTGGTTGTTATTTTCGTGACAAAATTTTGTATAACTTTTTAGTATAACATTTTGATGAATATTCCTATTAAAAATTAAAGTTAGTAAATACTAACTTCACCACCACCACCACACTAACACCAGTTTTTGACATTTCGAGATAAAAATATTTAAGCTCTGTATTTATAAAGACAGAGAATAAATAACACTTTTTTGACGTGTAGACTAAGTTACTAAACGACTTAACACGGTACGTTTTGTCATAATCATTCTGTGGCTGTTGCAAAATGGCGGGAATGTAAAAATTTATGCGAGTCAAATTAAACTCTTTTTCATTTATAAATTTATTAGAAAATTACTAACGTGGAAATTTAAGATAGTCGAAAATATTACCGTGTCGTTTTTGAGTTGGTTATATAATGAACTGGAGACCTCTCCCGGCCTTTCCCGGGCGCAATTATGACACACGATAATAATTTAGTATTTTAAATGCAAACATATCAACTCTTTATTATAAAGGGATTCAAATACGCAATATATTGCGTCATATTATAGGAAATAGTTGGTTTTCGCGGTAAAATGTAGCTTATGTCACTCGGTGGTCTCTTAACCACCTCTAAAAAAAATTATACAGACTGACAAACAAACAAAAAACATTACATTTATTATAAAAAAGACAATAATATTTCAGTCCGTCTAAGTAAATTTATTAGAAAACATATTTTATGTGAGTTAAAGGGTTGTAGAAAACTGGTAATGTCGCGTCCTATCATTATTAAGTTAAGTTTAGAAGATGTTTGACGATGATGGTTGTAATTTCGCAATGGAGGCTGTTCATAACATCATTTCTCTACAATGCATTTCAAATTGGTCACGCTGGATGCATTTAGTAAATTGGCATAAATTGTATGCATAAAAATAGTTATATCTGTAAGTACGTTGAGATATTTGGATTGAAGTTAGAAAGTTAGTTAAATTAGAAAGAAGATAGAAGTTGACTAAAATCATCCCACTATCAAAGTACCTTCAAAGTGAATATGATTAAATTTATTTTATTTTATACTTTATGTTTATATTCGTCGAATTGAAATAAATCAAAAATAGTTCTTGTATTTTTTTATTATATAGAAATACCTGCCAAGTGCGTGTCGGACCAAGCCTATTGTATTTACAAACAAAAAATGTAAAAACTTTTTTCATTCGTCAACTCTAACCATTTAACTGGCCGAAAAGGGAGACACTTCATTTTAAGCGCAATTAGCGCTATAAAGCTTTCAATAACGATCCACTTTAATATTTCAAAAGCGGATTGCTGAACCATATTCCTGAATAGCTATTTATCAATGATGTCCTCTACTATTAGTCAATAAAAAAGATTCACTTTACGTGTACTGAATATTGCAATTACTGTGTATCTTATGTTGGGGGACCTTAAATAAATAAACATTTATTTTAAGTACTTTATAAAACTGTTTAAATAACAGTTCTTGGTGTAGGTGAAGAACAACTAATTCTTTATTGCGTGCAAATTAAACCGATCAGTAACTAAATATACAGAATAAATACCAATACTCTAACAACTGTTTATAATAAACATAAGATAAATAAGTCCTACCTAGTGAACTTAGGTACATTTAAAGCAACAAAGATCTAAATGTATGTAAAACATCGCAATAAATGAAAGGAATCTTCACACGTTACTGAATGAGTTCGACGTTTGTATTCAGCTGTCGCATGCAAATTGCACAAATGAGCTTTATTGTCGTCCGACATGGAACTGAACTGAACTGATGGAATGGAATCCACTCGGACTAGTGATGTACTTAGTGATGGGAATAACACCGGTTTATTATAGTCAATTTGTCGTCTAATATTTTAACTACACTTTTTGTGACTGTAAGGTCTTATAAAAAGTTATTTATAAACATAGTGAATGTAGAAGAATGTGAAAATTAGACGGCGGAAATATTTTTCGAATAAAAGTAGATTTCAACTATAATCGCAGCAATTTTATTGGCAATATAATACAGTTCACTGAGATTATAAAACTCAGTATATATTACTATGGAAGAAATCGAGAATCTCCATTAGTAATATACATTATTTAATTTAAGTACATAGTTAAAACACATTTTACATTTTTAAAGAGATTTCTAACTAACATCATTCTTAACCAAATCCTAGTCCATTATAATAACATACGGTATAGTTCTTATCTAACCCATTTATGCAACAGAAGCAGTAATCTATATAATAGGTCTGTATAATACTGGTCTGTGCAATAAGGTCAGATTGACACTCAATACTATAGATTATCGGAACGATTTTATTAAACAGCTTCGTTTTCAGCGTGTAGCAGGAACATCTCTAGTATTATGTCGTGTTCGCTTCATGCTTCCTAGTTCCATTGTTCCATTTCGTGACGCAGCAGCACGAGAACCCCACGTGGTACCAAGTACCAACTTACTTCTGGTGGCATTTTGTGGGACTTCCCTATTCGATTTGTAGTAATAGTATTCACGCAAAGTACTAGATTAGTTCGCTGACTGTTCAAAGTATCTTTATTTTTCTCTGAAAAAATATTGCCTAGGCTTTAAAAAAATATTAACTAAGTTCACATTTAATAGCAATAAAATTAGCGACTTAAAAATTGATTTCACGATGGAATTTCGGTTCAAATACAAATTAATGTCTCGTAGTTTGTGAGTTGTAAATGTTAACATACACACAAACCATTTTATTCATGTACAACACGACACAAATCCCAAAACTTTTATGTAGTTTATGTGTGTTTAAGTGTTTACTCACAAACATAAACTTGTACATCAGTATAATTTTCTTCGCAACATTACAATAAAACAATTCTTCATACTTATAACGTGTGTTAAATAGATTTGCGTACATTTTACTACCATGACAATTTCAAAATCTACGTTCCATTGTGAATTACCCTTGCTGAATTGCCTCTCGCCACCCTTAAGGTTGAAACGTACAATTACAAACTTTATGGTTCTATAATACCGGCCCTAATGGTCTCGTCTTTGTGTTGCGTATTTCACAAGTCGTAATCTTCGAAGCATTTGTCACTATAACCACTCAAGTTAATGGCGAGATGCGTGCAATAGTAGCTCAAACACCAATGATAAGATTTCTGTCGTTAAAATGTAATAGAACATTAAACATGTCCAGTAATCTTCGTGGTTTTGAGACTGGGTCAATGTCAGCGCAGATTCTGGGAACAATCAAACTTTTCCTTAGGCTTTAAATCTTTACCGTCACGTTAGGTTAAGAGCATCTACGATTGCGACACGTTTTGTACCTCATTGTTAAACCAAATTAGCGTTTTATTCGTTATACGCTTTTGAATTGAATTAAATTAAATTCAAGTTCCTAAATTTATACTTTGAGGTTTCATTTTATAACTAATGTTGCATAGCTGGGCTGTTAATATAATTTAATGTGTTGTGAATACATTTAATTACTTGGAGTTAGAGCCATAGCGAAATGTATTAACTAAGTGGGAAATATTCGTGCATCTTAAGAGCGTTTACGACGTCTGATGTGTGAATAGGTTTAGTTGACGAAAATAATTTAAGAATGTTTTGTTTATCAGAAAAAGTTCTCAAATAACGCGAAATATCCTGAGAATAGTACCTATCCTGGTACCATTTTGTCTTAGAGCTTTTATAAAAGATACTCAAATAAATATTTTTATCATCTTAAGTATTTCATTACGGACATGTTATTTTTCTTTTACACAATACTTTAATATCTATTGATATTCCAAGCGTTATCGTAACATAAAAACTTTTGCGACAAAGAATACTAAATCGATCAGCAATGCGGTGTGGCCTGTACCTATCACATTGTCTGAGGAGACCCGAGCCCAGCAGTGGGAAAATAATGGGCTGTGATGATTCTTCATTCTTCTTTTTTGGCACCGATCGTTGATGCTGATTATCAACGACCATCCAGCTACCATCAGGTGAATCAACGGGTATTTACAAAATAAAACGTTATTTACAAATTCAGCTATAGACGACTTTATATCGTAGATAGAATAAGGTTAAAATGTCGTCAAACAGTCGTTCAATGACGGGCTAGTTTTCCGAAAGATTGAGACTGCGTTCATTACAACTATTTCCCCATTAGTGCGTTGCGAAAATGTCGATCCCGCGCGGGTCCCACGCGATGTCATCTGCGACCGCGAGCTATTGTGGCAAGGGGAGGAAATTAAACATAGTAAAGCGGTGATAAATCCATACTGTTTAGATCGTGAACACGGTACATACGAATATAGAGTATCGTATTGTTCATAAAATGTCCGGAATAATTTTTCTTATTGCTTGCTTAGTTATTAATAAAGAATTTAGTGCAGAAAAAGACAAATCTACTTAGTATTTTTTAGTCTTTCTAGATATTTTTTAGATTTGGTAAAATGTCCCTTTATTCCACGAACATTTCTAACTAAGTTGAAATATAATTAAATTCAACTTTCTTCTTTTCTACCGTTTCAGTGCTACTAGCAGTAGCCGTGGCTGACGGCGGCTACGAGTACAACAAGCCAGGCCAGCCGTTTGGCCCGGGACAGGGAACGTCGCCAGGGCGCCCTGGATACGCACCTACTCCAACCAGTGGCTATCCGAGCTCACCTACATCTCCTTCCTATAACGAATACCCAGGATCGACACCAAGCTATTCGTCTGGGCCAACTAGCTATCCATCAGGAAATCAAGGTTACCCCGGTGGAAATCAACGTCCTCAAACTACGTACCCAGGGCAAGGGCCGTCTTACCCTGGACAAGGCCCCAGTGGTCCCGGTTTTCCCGGACAAAACGGTGCTAACTATCCAGGCCAAAACTACCCTAACCAAGATGGACAAGCACCTGGACATCCTGGAGGATTCCCCGGAATAGGTCCTGGAGCACCCGGTTTTGGGCCCGATGGTGATTCTGGTGCATACGACGGAGGCGACTATTCCGCTATTCCTGGTGAACCTGATAGAGATTATCCTATCCTTTCAACAATCCCAGAGACTTCTTTCAGATGCGATGCCCAAGCTTATCCTGGTTACTACGCCGACGTCGAAGCTAGATGCCAAGTTTTCCATGTGTGCGCAAACAATATCACTTACGACTTCCTCTGCCCTAATGGTACAATATTTTCTCAAGAAGTGTTTGTATGCGTCTGGTGGAATCAGTTCGATTGTAACTCAGCTCCAAGCTTTTATGGATTGAATGCTAATATTTATGATTACTCAATCACTGGATCGCAAGGATTTCCTAATCTTGACTTTACACAAGGCCAACAGGGCCCTAATTTCCCAGGTGTTTCCGGATCAAAGGGTCCTTCTCCTATTTATCAAGGCAGTACTGGACCCCAAGGACCATCAGTAGGTTATCCAGGAAGTATCGGACCACAAGGCCCATCAGCTGGTTATCCTGGAAGTACTGGCCCTCAAGGTCCTTCGGCTGGTTATCCTGGAAGTACTGGCCCTCAAGGTCCTTCGGCTGGTTATCCTGGAGGCACTGGACCTCAGGGACCATCAGCTGGATATCCTGGAAGTACTGGTCCCCAAGGTCCTTCAGCCGGTTATCCTGGAAGCTCAGTACAACAAGGGCCATCAGGTGGCTATCCTGGTAATGCTGGACCACAAGGGCCATCAGGAGGTTACCCTGGCAGTACCGGACCTCAAGGACCATCCGCTGGCTACCCTGGCAGTACCGGATCTCAAGGGCCATCAGGAGGTTACCCTGGCAGTACCGGACCTCAAGGACCATCGGCTGGCTACCCAGGCAGTACCGGATCTCAAGGCCCGACAACTGCATACCCGAGCGGTTCCCAAGGACCAAGCTATCCCGGATCGCAAGGCCCTTCAAACTACCCAGGCTCAAGGCCAAGTGGCAATCAGGGCTATCCATCAGGAAAACCATCCGGTCCTGGCTTCCCTACTGGTAATATTCGACCACAAGGACCAAACGATTCTGGATTTCCCGCGCAAAAGCCCAACAGAGAGTATCTTCCACCTAGAAATTAGCGTTCCCAATTCTGTCATCGATAGCAACTCTTAATTTTATAAGACTTACAAGTAATGTACCTACTTATTAAGTTATGACTTCGTCTAAAATTAAACGATTTAGCCATTTCGTGTAGTACTAATAATTAATAATGAATATAAGCCTGTGTTGAAATGTTGACAAATTTAAGTGTTGGTTTTGGTCCAGATATATATTCTAGTATCTATTTCAGCCATACGTAATGCAAATGCTAATGTCTTGTAATTTTTATATCAACTTTTTAAAACCACCTTTTCGGTAGTCAAACATTGGTAGATCAGTCTTTCATAAAATGGGCAAACAACTCCATCTATTGGGCACTAAAGAATTCAAGGGATTTTTGTCTTTGATTAACACATTAAGTTGCAATTTATTAAGTGAATTAGAGGGGTTGTAGAATATTATGGAATCTTCAAAGATGCGGGAGTTTAAAATAAGAGAGAAAATGTATAGTGATATTCAATGTGCAGCTATAATTTTATAAATATTACCCGTATTGTCTATAACTAATTCACTGCCTTCTCTATTTGTCAACTTATATTTTTTTATCAGGGGCTGTAATATACGTTACTGAACGATAAAGATCATTATGATTACGATATTTTAAAATGTGATGATTAAAACAACAAGTTACCAAAACTAGTGTTCGTAGTTAGTACAAAAATTAAAATTATAAATTCCTAAGTAGGTTAATTACATTTTATTCAATATTACCAATATTATTACAATTACTATTTGTAAATAGATAACAGATTAAATATTTTTTGAGCATTTCGTTTTTTTATTTATTGATTTTATTTTCATAGAACTTTGCTTCGCTGCCGCTTCGTATCAGTCTTGCCAGGTACACTTCTAAGATTTCTACCAAAAAGTTCGTTTAGTAATATTAATTCTTTGCAAATAGGCAAATTATTGCCATCAATTACAACTTTCACGAGACCGCATTGATAATTTTTTTTTGTAACATTTTGATACATCACTACATTAAGTAATTTCTTTAGCGATAAATAAGACAAATTGTTATACGCCAAATTTAAATAACAAAGTACCATATTCCCTAAACAGTAATAATAATTATCAAAATGTTTAATTGAATTGGAATCGAAAGGATCAGTAAATTGTCCTAAAATTTCATTTGCTAATTGTTCAGCTCTTTCTCTATAATCTTCATCTGAATATTTTCTGAGAGAATCTTTTTCTTTTCTGCCAGATTTCCTTTTTTTCACCGATTTACGGCTCATCAGACTTAATTCGTCGAATGACTTATCACGTTCAGTCAAATACTGTGTATATAAAGCTTGTTTACATTTTAGATATTTCATATATCGTATACGCATGTTCATAATTTCGTTAAGCGTTAAAGGGAATTCAATTAAAACGCTAAACAAATAGCCAGCTCCTTCATCATTGATATAATTATCCGCTAAACTTAAATATCGCAAACGCCTATTTGTCCTTAGAGCATCACTGATATATTTAGCACCAACATCCGTGATATGATTAGACGATAGGTTTAAAATTTGTAAATTTTCACCAGAAGCGCCGTGGTGTAACTTCTCAGCAATTAGCTTACAATCATCATCGTTCAATTTACATTTACACAATGAAAGGCTCTGAAGGCTAGATTTCTCATTCAGAAGCACTTCGTACATATGCTGTAATACTGGTGAATTATCTAAACAAACACTGGTAACGGTGGAAAGTTCAAGTATTTTACTTATTTCATGTAAGGTGTATAAGTCAATTTGACACTGTCGAACTGTTAAAGTAGTTAAGTTTTGAAAGTAAGGCGCAAGTAAAGCTATTACTTGCATTAATATTCTTGGCACCACTATTTTGTTCAATAAAATTTCTGTCAGACAGTTGTAAGTATCATACACCGCTGAAATTGTAAGGGTATCAACATCGATAGAAGATTCAGTATCTCCAGATTTGGATTCCTCAATTGTTTTAACATCGCTTGGCTGAGACGCTAAAGTTGCTTGAGTTGGTAATACACTCAACTTTTTACGTTGTCGTGGTGTTGCGTCTCCAAATTTAATTGATTTGTAAAAGTCATCTGAAAAGTTATATTTGCAGTAAATAGGACTTATTCATCGTTAAGATTAAGCCAGCCTCGTTGTAAAAAATTACATCTTGCAATGATGATTGTCGCAGGCCTTTGTATAATAAATACAGTTTGTTAACGACAATAGTCGAGAACGGTGGTATGATTTTTAACTGTGTAGTTAGGTTCTCTCTTTTGCTTTCAACGCTAAAATACTTCTAACATGTTTCTGTAGCAGCTTTGGAGAGCTAATATTAATCAGGTGCCTAGACCCTAATTATATACAACGCATAAGTAATCCTGTTTGGTCTCTGTGGGTAATGGTGATTACTTATCGTTAGGTACGACCAACTAGGGAAAAACAATAAATGATATATGGCCTACTAATTGAAATAATGTTATAGAGATCTTTTCGTTTTGTTTAACCATTAAATGCAAAGAATATAGTCGATAATGTAAGTGATAATTATTAATTGCCATTACATAGGACGATAATTATAACTTACCACGTTGCTGTTCTCGTTTCACAATTATATTGTAAGGACACTGAAATTTGGCGCACGCAATGGGCAATGCAGTACCCAAGTCTATGAACTCACCAATATCACCTCTTTTACTATCCACGGTTGTTCTTATAGATTTTGTTGATTTAAAAGAGGTCATAGATCTGATAGACTTTGATGGCTTCATGGTATTTTAGTTAGTTATGAGAAAAAAATTATAAAAAAACTTTTATCAAAATAAAAAGCTACAAAATATATAATTGTAATATCAATATGTATAC
>DWPA01006771.1:0-10777 GCA_018251375.1 Calpodes ethlius
AACATTATGTTAAGTGTACTTGTAATTTTGTTGGTGACTCTAAATAAATAAATAAAAAAATATAGTACTATAGCGCCATTTAAACCAATATATATATGTATATATGTTGTTGGATTGGATTTTTATCTGCGTCGACTGGTTTTATTTTCTTTACGATCTGAGCATTATTTTAGCTAGTACCACTAGAAAGTAAACACCGGTAAATACTAAAGTAATGGGAGTTATAACTAAATTTTAAAACAAATAAGTACGTAGAAGAATTCGATTTCAGTAGCGTCACGATATATCTTAGCTTTGACTGTATTTGGATAGGACAATTAGAAAAAGTTATGTTCGATATTATATAAAAAAACATTTGAATCGCTTTCCTGTAAAGTGGCCTTTTGTTGTTTTAGTACTGTTGGATTTTCAGTGACGATATATGTATATTTTCAGTTTTTATATTGAGTTTTTATATTTATATTGATTTTATTTAATTTGTTATGTAACTGAGCCTTGTGTTCTCTAAGGCCATCGTTTGTAAAGTCTGGATAGTAGAGTTAGAAACTTGTTGTACGGACGTGCTTCCATTAAAATATAATTATATAATGTATGTACGCAATACAAGTGCGTATCTAACATCAATCATAATCACTCCTTTTGAAGGAATGATATTAAATTTATAGATATATTTACCTACTATTATTATTTGTCCATAAATATTATACCAATTTAAATACAATAATGGCCAGACTACAAGCATTTTCATAATTAAATTACGTTATTAAGAATCTGTACTTTATTTCTGTGAAATAATCTCTTAAACAAGAATATGTCAAGTAAAATCCATAGAATTATTGCGAAGTATTTATTCATAAAATACATTTAAGTTACTATTTAGGTAAATGGTAATAATTTAAAACTAAAATAACACTGACGTTTCCTTTTACACGTATCTTAACTACACCGGAGACAAATTTGTTTTTATTGTGGATACACAGTTGATATAACCAAATTTAGTGCTAGTATACTCTGTGATAAATGTGTCTTTCCATATAAATTATCATAACATAGATTATGCTACATCGAAAACGGTCGATTAATAACAAGACAATATTAAATAAATTAATTAATCAATACTTAACGTTATTGTAATGTTAAATTAAATGCTTAAAAATATGGCTAATAACAAAGGCGTCAAGGCAATGCCGGTTATGGCGGCCGAATTGCACAAGTTTCCCTCGCAAACCTCACAACGCTTTATGTCACCAGAGAAATTTCCACCAATGACCTCGCGACAACGGTCCTCGGAGTTGCCAGACGCGAAGGAACAGCCGCGTACTACTCTAGTTTTATCGTTTTCTGGAAAAAATACATTCGTTTTGTATAAATAAATCACACATACGCGACAATCCTTAGAGTTAGTGACGTGGCTGACACACATAAAAAAATTAGGCCATAATAATCCGATAACTAAGCGAAATTTTAATTCATATTGGGTACTATGTCATTCAATAATAACGTGGCATTCTACATTAAAAATGTCAAATATTACCTCTTTATTGTGCTGGAGTTCAAATACATATAGCGTAATGGATCATTTCATAGCAATGTGGTGGTTTTTCGCGATAAAAAGTAGCCTATGCCCTTCATCCTTCCAATTACGGAAAAGGAAGAAAATGGCCTGTAGCATACCCCGCATACCTCACCTTACCCTGCATTCATCCTCATTTGTATTACGTTCGACCCAAGTTCAATTAAGTTATGAGTTTGGCGTAAGTAACACATGCATAACTAAACTTTCATATTGATGCCTCCGACGAATAAAGTGGTAACTGTAAAATTAAAACTTTTCAGGAAAAAAGAAATAACATACTTTGTGAATAATTCTGTAAAAAAAGTTTACAAAAACATCAATCTGAATCGTAACTCCGAAAATAGTAATAAAATACATTAGGTCAGAATTGCATAGATGAAGTACAAGTTGTAGATTCCAACATACATAAATGACTTGAGAAGTCAGTAATAAATTATCGCTTTTTTTCGTCGGGGGCATCGATATATCCGTAAAGGTAACGCTTGAGGCCCTAACAAAAAGTGAAACATATCTATAAAGTGTAAAATATCCATAATAATTAAAGTTTTCCTACCTATAAATGAGGTAACAATACAGCGGGTACCAGATGTTTCGCCGCTCTTGATTTCTCTCAGAGTTCTTAGAAGCGTTCTTCTTGATCTTCCATTGTCTAACATCTGTAATTTAATAACACGTTTATAAATACATAACGTCTATGATACATAATTATATAATGATATATGTTTAAAATAGTAAAAAAATCCTTATACCTTTTTCAAAAACCTACGTCAACAAGTGAAACTCTATTATGGGACAATACAAAACTCTAAAAAGGTTAAGAATTACGATGATCAGAAGAACAAAGAACATAAAATATTTTTTTTTGTCAAAAATCTGAAGGATAACAAATATAATTATAGTCAAAGTATTCAACCTTTGGATTGCAGATAATAAATATGAGTATTCATTTCATTTATTTGCATCTTTTTACTTCTTCATCTTATCCAGGTTGAACAATCCATGGAAAACTTTAATCATAAATATATTCATCCTTAGAATTTTGATAGCATATTTATTATTATAAAATTGCATAACCAACGTTATGAATATCTGATCCGTATAATCCTAATTAATTGTATGAAAAAATAAACTTGCCTCTACTTTATACGTAGGTTCATCCTGGCCTTTTGGTTGCATATCAAAGTCAGTTTCCATTGGTAAGCTTGGTGATCCATCTGGCATCGGAGTAGATGTTTCTGTTACCATTGTTGTTGAACTATCCGTCGTAGGAACATTTGTCGTCGAAATTTCTGTCGTTGATATATCCGTTGTAGGTGCATTTGTTGTTGAGATGTCTGTCGTTGATGTATCCGTTGTAGGAGCATTTGTTGTTGAGATGTCTGTCGTTGATATATCCGATGTAGGAGCATTTGTTGTTGAGATGTCTGTCGTTGATATATCCGTTGTAGGAGCATTTGTTGTTGGCATGTCTGTCGTTGATATATCCGTTGTAGGAGCATTTGTTGTTGGCATGTTTGTCGTTGATGCATCTGTCACAGGAGTATTTGTAGTTGGCACTTCCGTTGTTGGTGTATCTGTCTCTGGAACATTTGTTGTTGGTACGCTTGTCGTTGACGCGTCTGTCTCAGGAGCATTTGTTGTTGAAACAACTGTCGTAGGTGCATAAGTCGTTGATGCCTCAGTCGTAGGTATAAATGTTGTTGGTGTATTTGTAGGCGGAAATGTTGGTAGGCCACCTGTTATTACAGAGTCTGGAGGTGAGGTGCCAGTAGCCGGTGAATCTGTTACCGGTATTGTTGTTGGGATATTTGTAGGCGGAAATGTTGGTAGGCCACCCGTTATTACAGAGTCTGGTGGAGAGGTGCCAGTAGCTGGTGAATCTGTTACCGGTACTTCTGTTGTTGGGGTAACTGTGTCTGTTTCATTAATTTCGGGTGGATAAGTTGTTGGTGCATTTGTTGTTGGTGCATCTGTTGTTGGTGAGTCTGTTATTGGTACGTCTGTTGTTGGTTCGTTTGTTGTTGGTGCATCTGTTGGGGGAGCGTCTGTTGGGGGAGCGTCTGTTGGTGGAGCGTTTGTTGGAACGTCTGGTATTGTGCAGGTTTGCTGTTGAGTGTCGTCCACCGTATCGCAATCTATGCAAACATAGCATCGGAGGTCTTCCCCTGTAAATATTTAAAATAAACTTTCACATAAAATTGTTGTTAAATACATACGTTATTAAACCAGCAGGTAAATTAAAAATTGTCAACGTTAGCAGTGTATATCATATGTATTAGAAAATAGTAATACAGAGTAGCTACAATGGAACTTCTTATTTTCACCTGACCGCGCTACAAGGAGGCTTATGTTTTTCATGTGTATATAATGTTTGTATATTCCTTTGATACATTGCGTAACCTAAGGCTTTGTTGCTTTTAGTTGTTGTTGTTATAAGTAATAAAATTCACGGAAGTAGTCTATTTATCTATCAGCCTTTAAGAAAGTCTACTGCTGGACATAGGCCTCCCATAATTTGCGCCACACAGACCGGTCCTGAGCCTTCTGAATCCAGCGAACAACGAACGGAAGTAGTATATATTGTGAATTTTAAAGGAAAATGTCTAGTTAGCAGTTGCAAGTTAACAAATAACAGACGATCGTCTTTTTACAGAACCTTACATTAGGCGTGGTGAGACATGCACTAACTGTTTGTTGTAGCCAATGTTAGAGTAGGTTCGAACGATGATTATGAATATTGATAAGGAAGTAAATTCGTTTTGTTTTAACGCCTACTTTCAGTCTTCCCTATATTCACCCAAAGTTAGCTGATGGGAGATGCCATTAGGTATTTTATATAAATTACCCTTTGTTACTCAATTTAAGAGATGACATAAGGATCTACATAAAAATTATCAGTAAAAAATAATACTGGAATCACTATAATCTCCGACATGAATAGTTTTTCATTTCAGGAACAAATCCTATGCAATAATTTAAGCATAAAACCTACAACACTTCAAGTTATAATTAACAAAATTAAAGTTATAAAATACTAATATTAATAAAATTTAACAGCAACAGAAGTTAAATTTTAGCGTCAATACGACCAACAATTAGTGGTATAAATGGTGTAAGAATGTAAAAAATAAGCCACTGTATATGACTCGTTCGTTAAATTATCTCGGTCTAGTATCTTTATAAGATTTCATACAATAATTCTTGAAAGGTATAAATAGTTTCTCAAAAATCCTGATATCTGCAAATAGTCAAAACTTTTGGCAACTGCTCGATATATTTACACAAAATTATATTAAAACTATATTGTATTTGATAGCCAAACGCGATGGAATATATCGAATGGATATCTTTTAACTATTATTACTCACCGTAAACAAACGTTTTAAAAAAGACTACTGAGACAAATATAAAACACCAATGATTGAGAGTAATCATTTTTTATAATATTCAACACGTAAAGTGTTTCGCACCAATTGCACAAAGGACTGAACATGCGCGTGTAACAGAGCTTTATTAACGTTCAATCGATTACCTTATCAACAAAAGCTGAGAGATAAAATGGCTATGCAAAACAAATAATGAAATTATATTATACACGAAAATATTCTGAGAAAGTAACACCGTGATAATTAGCCCCGTGTGTTATCCCTTCGTAAGTTGTTATCTATCGAATTTAACGATAGGAATGATAATTATAATTCTCGAACTCGACAATTTTATCATTTAATTACCTTTTCAGACAACCTTGCAAACCATTATTTGCAGCGTATGGTATTTTGACGTAATATTCAGATGTTTGAAAGCATACCTGTAATACAGGTTTTTTTAGCCCACATCAGGCACCAGACTCTCACAAAGTCAGAACAATACCAATCTCCAGCACTTATTTTATCTTTGTGAGAGAAAATAAATAGTTATTTATTATTATTATTATTTATTATATTAATTAAATTGGATGTTACACCAAATCACCTAAGGATGATCACTCACAGCGTGAAGAAAGGATCGGTGTTACCAAGTAATACGTAATCAAATTATTCACGTATTCAAAAACAATACTTGCCTAAATAATGTAGCAACGCAATCCGATTAATACTGTTTCTTAACTCTCTCTTTACTTAAAGCCATTCATTTCGTAAACAATACTCAAACTTTGCTATAGATAAGTACGCTAAGAGCTCTTTAAAGTCATGTGAATGGTTCAACAATACTAAAGACAAAGACGGCAATAGGAAGAAACAAAAATATGGCTTTGAGGGCATGATTACTATCTGTATACGTGTAAAGAAAATATATTTTCTTTTTCTTTAATTTTATTTATAAATATCTATACATTTTATAAATTTAACCTCACTAAGAAAAAGTAATAAAAATGTCAATGTCATAGACGTCAGAAAAATAACTTAGATTAATTCGGTTTAAAAATAAGTTAAGGCTAAGATTGTAATTATTATAGAATCAGACTTTAAACATCGGTTCTTTGGTTACAGGTGAGTTTGGGTTAATTTTATTTTATGTAGCATTAAGATGTAAGTAAAAAAATATTGTACAATTTTTTTTTTTGGTTACAGAGCACCACAATTATATAATTCGAAAAAAATAACATTATATACGTATAAAATTTAGGGCATTTAATTAAGTATATCTATTACGCGTCCTTAATTATTTATCTATGGTCTGAGCAGGCAGATGAGCTGACAACGGTAAGAAATACCATCGCCCATGGTTGAACTATATTACCCTTGCTATTGCTAAATATGTATAATCTTATAATTGATGCTAAATTTTAAATGTATTGGTATGTATAGTACATAAAAAGCTTTTTGCATGTGTTCTTCATGTAATATGCTTATAAATACATATATTATCTGTAAAAATGCATTAAATTTTAAAATATATATTTTGAACAATGTGACGCTTATTAAATATTATGTGTCGGTATAAAAATAGGTGTAATATAACCAGCAAATTTTTCTCAAATATTTTTATTTTCCTATCGATAACAAATTCATTAATCATAGATAAATTATGGATATGAAGTACTACTTATAATTTATTTATTAGGCATTAGTTCCTATCGAACTATAATCAAGTTAGATTTTAATCTATTTAGATAAAGGCGAAAACATCGGCATTTTGAACTACTAAACTATATCGATATTTAGATTATCGATATTTTCATTTTATTATATTTTTATGAATTATATGACAATTATATTGCCATTAAAGTAGAATCGCTATTTATATATTTTAATAATATTTCTTTGAAAGTCTATATTGGTAGATTGATAAAGGAGTTCAAACAAAAATCGGACTTAATTTTGTATTAGTATTAAAAACTTAACATTAACGTTCAATGCAGTGCGACGTTGGAATAGAGACATACCATTACAGCGCAGTACGTGAAAGTTTTGTACGTATCAGCTTATGTTTATAGTACCGTATAAGCTATGCCCCGGGAAAAACAACAGTGGGCTACTATTGTATGATAAAATATGTAATAACCGCATTCAATTTTATTTTCCTTAAAGTGCGCCCACCGGCGCCTTAACTGATTCTTATTTAAGATCTATTCAAAATTAAATTTGCTGTTAATTAGTGCGTCAAATAACGTGTTAAACTATTGGCTACATCTGCATAGCTTTAGCGCACTAAGTAACGTGTAAGGAGACAGATACGGCAGCTACCAAAGACGAGTGTGTTAATCGTTTTCTGACTTAGTATTATGCTTGCTTATGATTGCCTTTCATTCGTCGGTTGCTATGATAATTTAGATATCTCTGTCTTTGCTAGTCCTAAGTAAATAAAAGGAGGTGGATATTAATTAATCTAATATCTACAAATCGCTTGTAACACCTGTGTGTAATCGATAGATAAAATTCCACATAAATTATAATAATGACCAAAACGAAAGCGTCTATTAAAAACTCACTAAGATTTACTGTAATCTAATTTATTAGTCATTCAACGAAATTGTTAAAATATTAATCATGGCAAGGGAAGGTCTATGAAGATAAGAAAAAGATATCAATGCGAAATTAACGACTTATCTTCACGACATCTAATCATCGAATCATCAGACTAGTTATAACCCCGTGTAAAAGATAGTAGATAATTTTGTCGAACTTATATAACATATTATTTCGTGGAATGTTAATCTCCACGTTGTCATATCACTCAAGGAGCAAGAGTTATAAACGTTGATCTATCCTTCATTGGGTTAATATTTATTTGATATTATTATGTAAATATGCCCATGTGGTAGAATACCGAAGTTTTTAGTAGAATTTGCTGACTGTACAGCATATTATTATTATTTCTCTGGGTACAATCTATTCTTGAGTTCAAGTACAGGTATAATATTTAAATGTTCCTGAGAGATCTATCTATCTTGAGTTCTATATTGAGATACCTGGGCCTTGGAATTTTGGAACAATTGCTTTAATTTATGTTGACCCGTATGCCGCGACCATACTGAACCGCTATTCAATGTGTCCTGGGTTTAATTCCCAGCGAAGGAAAAAAAATAATGATGAGTCTAAGTTTATGTTTTCGGTCTGAGTGTGTGTTTCTGTCTTTGTGTGTTGGCCATAGAACCTAAAACACAGGGAATTCTAGTGGAGGATCTGTGTGTGAAGCGTTATAAATTTAACCATCTCTAACTACCTTCCCTTTCTAGAATCAACAGCTTATCAAGGTCGCCTGCTCATATCTCGAATAAAAACGTTTGGGGGATTCCCCTGTTGTTAAATGCGGATATATTATTATTAATTTAGTAACTAGCTAAGTTTAATAACTTAATAATTTAAAATGTAGATGCGGACAATAAATTCTAAATAAATAAGTACCCCCAAAATAATTTTGTATCTATTATAAAAAGATTATTCCTGAGGTACCAAATTAAATAGGTTGTCATTAGTATTTATAATTATGTGATAAGAATAAGAAAGGACCTTGAAGTACCGCCCTGCCCTGCCACCCTTGGATACCAATGAAAACTTAGAATATGGCTGTAACAGGAGTCTTTCTTAGTAAGACTTACTTTCTTAGTTAGTAAGACGAATATCAGTTCGTTGTTACTCATTATTGAGAAGACTGGACGTTAGTATAAGTTAATTCTGCTAGTAAATATTAGTAATAATCCAGGTAGTAGTCTTGCTCGACTTTTTTAGTCTCCTAATAATCTGGTTTTAAATCTAGCAGCTATTAGACCTAACATACATAGGTTTTAGGCTTCGATTTTGCCTTCGGAAAAACAGTAGCTAATCGACCTCATTTACAAAATTTAAGGACTCTGATGAGTCCAAAGAGGCTTCGCAATTAGACGGCAAGCATCACCGTTATTGTTTACGATCGCAGTTATTGCTATCTTATCGCACTGCCCTTGAGGTTAATCTTAAGTGGTAACCTGTATCTAGTTATAAAAGTGCAATAAACTTACACGATATACGAACGAAAATTATCCATAACCTTTCAATTCACTATAATCACAAACTAGAATTAAAAAGGACTCTTCGCGTCGTCTTTATCGTAAGCGAGTCACTATACATATATGAATACTTCACGCACACAACTACGTCATAGCATGCTGATCCGTTAAGTAAAATGATTTTTTTATTTATTTAAATAGCTGGAAAGCGAGCTGACAATTCTCTGCTCATAGACACCATCAGGAAGAAATCCTTTAGATCATTTCATATACTCGAAAGTAGACACTACACGTAGGTTGCCAAGCATTGGTCATAAAATTGCATTGTTCACATATACCTATATAAATTTAAGATGATTTTAATTCGATAAAATAAATTTTGGCTATTAGTTTTATTAAAATTTATCTTAGCTTTTTTTAATTGTTTGAGTAAAATGGCTTTGACGGACTTTTTCTGCTTTTTTTGAGCCCTACTAAAAATAAGTCTAACGATGCCTTTTTAAGCAAATTCTAAAGCTTTTCACCTATCCGCAATGTTTTAACTAATTCCCATCTAATATTTTATTTGTCCGTTCGTTGGTTACTGACTTAAAGATCATAAGGATGTCGAAAAGTTATTACAAAAAGAGTGAACATTTTAAAAACTGCTTACATCTTGATTGAAATAGCCGTAAATAAATGCTATATTCAATGAGATAAAACCTTATAAGAATTTCTTGTTCTTTTTTTGGAACCATTCAGAGTTGAGATTCGATAAAGCTATGATTTAATTTGACTTTCGATGAGTATTCATAAAAACAACTTCGTATAAATTGTATTTTAAAGTTTTAATAATTTGTTAATCTACATATTATATTATTTGCAACGTTTAAAAAAAACTAATTCTCTATTACCAAATCTATCTATTACCTCTAGATCAGATGGTAGTAGATAGTTGGCAGGTAGATAAGGAACTCTGCCACCATGATCTAGTCTGTCCGCATAAACTAGCCACAGAGTAATTCGTAAAGCAACTCTTACGTTGTTGCTCAGTGGTCACAGATAAAATTAACACGTTTGTTTTTTCAAACATGCTGCTAACTGAACTTTAGCGTGACGCGTGAAATTTTTTCGCGCCTAATTTCATTGTCATACAAATTTAGAACCTGAATAGAAAAGAGGTTATAGCATACCGCATACAAGCACGTCGTATAGTTCAAGATGTTTGTTAGGGTTGTCACTCGTATTTTATAAAAACATACTGTATAATCATTCAGCAATTGTACTCTGTAATTTATGAGATCAATAAAGTTCATTAAATTACTATATTTTCTACGATTTGATTTCTTTGGGACTTGAAAGAGTTTGTTCGTAACTATTTTCGTGTCAAACAGATAGTAATTGATTGGTTTCGAAGATATTAAAAATATATATTGTAATATACAGAATGTCCAGTAAGTAAATTAATCTAAAAGGAGAAACAGCATGAGAGTTTTTTTATCACATGTTAAAAAATATCCGTTATTCAAGTGTCACAGTTGTCGAGATTTTGACACTTGTTTAATTTCTCAGAAATTCAGCTCTATTTCCTTCTTTGTCCACAAATGAGATGATATTTTGATTAATTTGATTTAAATTCCGCTTTGTTGAGAGATCTTACGTGCTGAAGAGTTCCTTTCAAACTTTCTTCTCCTTGCTGATAAAGTTCCCTTTAGTAACCGCGATAGTAGGTAATTAAACTGCCTAAATACATACGTTATGTAGTATTTCCTAGTTGTAATTTAATCTATTAT
>DWPA01006772.1:0-10775 GCA_018251375.1 Calpodes ethlius
GTTTTGTATTGGTGGTTCACTCAATATTCCAATAGTTACAAAATCAACATTCCACGCACTTATAACGTACCTAAGTATAAATTCAAATTCAGAAACTTATAAGGTTTGTCTAACTTGAATAAAGTAATAAAGAAAACGTAGAGCAATGTACGTATAAGGTCTTTCGACTCCCAAGTTAAAGGGCGTGATGGTATAGATTGCTTTAACATTTGTAATTTAAAAACATACCCGAGACAGGAGAACTATATTTATATAACTAAAATTAATTTCTCTGAACGTCCAAATGTACTGCACTACTGACTGACAATATTTTATTTTAATATTCTAATAACATGCCTAAGCATCGTCGAAAATAACAGATGCAAAATCATTTATTACAATTTATTATAAGATTATTTATTAAAATTTTTAGTCACAACATTAACATAATCTTGAGATAACTCGGTTCGATAACCATAAGGAAATTGCCCAATTCTCTGTAACACACGGACACAGCAAAGGCCACTGATTAAATTTCTCTGCACGTGTATCTGCCCCGTTGTTGAAACCTGAAGGGGCTAGAGGTCGGGCCCTCGTCCTCCGTCCCCCCCGCACCGTACGCGGCCACCGTCATGTGATATGGGACGTCGGGCTCGATGTCCTCCAGCAGCAGATGACCGTTATGCTCCCCTTCCACGATAAACTCTGTTAAGTTTTGGAGTGTGGAGTAATCGCGCAACTGTAAAATTACACCCTTTTTATGGTGTTATTGCGAAATAAATATATTTGTTAGGACGGATGCAATACAAATATTAATGTGAATTAAAAATTAGACTTCATCCAATAACATACGGTCTTACATATAAAATGCAGGTATGCATTAGTAACTTAGTTAGTAATTACTATTATTATAGGATTCTATAACAAAAAGGAGCAAAATCAGGACAACCTGACCCTGCGGGCGAAGGGCGCTTCATAGTCCTTGTACTATCTGGTTTAATACCCACTATACTCCTAAACGGTAGTAGCTTAATAACTTGACAACGTCAAGAGAAGTCAAACTGCATCTAAATTCAATTGTAATATGATTTAAAACATTTGCAATTGAAGTATAGAACCCATATTGGATTTCCCGATATTTCTTATCTTTTTCCTTCAATATTGCTACTAATCATAAACTATGTGTAGATGCGCAAGGATGTGTTGTAGATTCCTTATAGTTACTTTATAAATAGATTTTTGAGCTATAAACAATTTTAATATTTACCCTAGGCATAACATTTTTCAGACGCACTCGTTCGCCATTGACATATTTATACCTTGGCTTTTTGTCGCACCCCACTTGCCATAACTTGACCTGTAAATAAATAATGTTTCTAATATGTCACAAAAATAAGTACGCAGTTATAAGTCCAGTCAATGATGCACTTATTATGACTTATATTTTCATAAAATTACGGTCATTCAATAGGTAGAGATTTTAATATTATTTTTAACCGTGAATAGTAAGAAAAAAGTACCTGTAAAAAGGAGCTGATGCAGTTGTATGTAAAAAGATAAAAAAATCAAATAAACACGAACCTTGTACCCCAGTACCGGTATATTCTCGCTGTTTTCATAAAGAAGCCAGTGAATAATAGTTCTGTCATAGTAATCGTTAGATATTCCGTATATACTAGGCGTTGGAAGATTTTTTTTGGCTGTCGTGATGTTCTCTGTAGCACCCCAGCAGTCAGCTATCAAAGCCAGAAGATAGGGGAGCAGGAAGCGCATACTTACTGAAAATATAACGTTGAATGCATAGTTTGACACTCTAACAAGTTAACGGTTGCTTACCATCGTACCACTACAGCTAATTTCACTTCAAAACTAAATTTTCTTCAGCATCATGATACTAGGTTGACAAATGACTTTGACAAGGGTTCGAGATATTTACCAGGTATCATGGCACCAGGCACCACTAAAGATTATTTTAAATTATATGCTAATAAAAATGACTCACCTAAGTTACGTGCTATCACCAATAAAGTTAATATAATAATATTAAACAAAATCGTTGCGTTATTGCAAAACTTGACCCAACTAAAATATAACGCGTCTTTTCAAACTTTAAACAAGTAAGTAAAATGTAGTAGTTTGACTTTGCAACTTAAAATAATCGACACAGAGTCAACATTACTGTGTTTCACAACGTTTCAATCAGAATACGTGTTTTATTTTTTCTACCCACTTGAGGAAAACGTTACATGATATACCTTGTGTACCTATTAGACCAACCTGTTGCCTTAGTTTCCTTATACGATTATCCTGTGTAATTCCGTACCCACAAGAATTTATAACGATCACCGTGTCGCCCAGCCTGTCACTACCAAGCCCAGTGGCTACTTGGAAAACTAGGGGTTCCGTTGTTTCCCCGTTGAGGATAAACATGTATGTGACAGCGTATATTCTCTAGTCGTAGATACTAGAAACTTCCAATATCATATAATATCTTCTAATATCACAATTCCTCAACTTCACTTATCATCTACGATCGATAACCGTAAGCATCTCGTTATTGTGTGATCATGTGTATTCAAATTAAAAAATATTTTGTTACAGGCGCCGTTTCCCCTGAGCCAGCATGGTGGAGTTTCTAATGTACTTTCCGTAAGCGAAGCCCGACACCCCGGCTGGCAATGGGTCTGGCCGCTTCAGGGCAAATAGTATTAGTAACAATATTCCTACCTAATGTTAGGGCTGAGTAGGGGTACCTGTAGGGTATTCGTGGAGCGCTAATGTTTTAGCATTCTTACCTTACAATTAGGCTCAATAAAACCACCACCTTTCAGGGAGCCAAAATGACTATATGCACTACTAATCTCCGTCGATATACACATCAACAATCTTGAAATAAAGCAATATTTTTCCGCCCAGGGTGCATAAATGGAACAAGCCCATTTTTTAAGCATAATTATAATAGCAAGCCCATAATCATTGTTATAGGCACCGCTAAAAAAAATTGGTAACGTGTTACACACGTGTAAAGCAAAATAACTCTTGAGTGTAGTATAGTAATAGAAAGGTACAACTTATTCAAAATTCTCAGCAATCAAATCCAACACATTCAAACACGGCTTATAGGTAGTAGATAGAAAAGACAAATACTACTTAAAAATGATTCGGTGAAGTTTGCATACGTTAGCGTTCTATTGGCTATGTACAAAGTTACTGCGAAACATTGAGTTACCAGATAAGTACACTGAAATATTATGTAGTTAATATTCTATACAAAATTCAATGAACGGGATTATGGTTCAGTGAAGACAAGAATGTAAACTTGAATTCCCTATAGAATTCTGCATAATATGCTTATGAATTATGATTCAATATAAAATACTCATAATTTAGGAAATGTATTAAGTTCTGTACAAAGTAGTCTATTTATTAATCACTTGTGTAAGATCTAAAATGATTTAATAGGTACTTCTGTTTTAGATCACGAGTACCTACCTGAATCGATTAATTTCATGTATTGACCTATATATAATATGACTATTATGTTAGTAAAATAGACGAATATGTTTGTTTGTAGTGATTAGTTTAATATTAGTATCAATAAACTCACGTGTCCATTACATGCTGATATTTTTATTCCACACCAAAGTAGTCAGATACCTATTCCCACAGTTTGTAGTGCCCAATCCGGAGATGCATTTATATTTTCACTGGTGGCCGATAATCCATCACTGACCACTGCTGTAATTACTTTTGACGCGCTAGTTTCCATTTCACGATAATTCTTAAAATATCCGTTTAAATTATATTGTGTATAGTACGATTGTGTTCTAACTTAAATTATTTAAATTACGTTTAAAATATTTATGTGATTAATCAATCTTATCAATAATTTTGATCACAATTTTAAGGTTAAAAATGTTAATTGTAAGTTACCGTTAAAATATTAATTTAAAAAAAACATTGATACATTTTATCAATAGTATTAAAATCCGTTCAGTAGTTTTTCCATATTTGGTGAACAGACTAGCAGACGGACGCGACGGAGAACATAATTTTGTAATAAGAACTGAAGTAATATTTTATGGAAGTTCTCTTTCAAATGGGTCAACGACCTCAGCCGCCGGTGGTTTTCGCGCGCTGCCACCGTTGTTGGTACTACGCAAACAAAGATGGCCGGCGTCCGCTCTGCGCGTATGACACTTAATTGCATTACAAAAATATAATTTCAAAGGTAAATAAATGTACATAATATATACATAAAATATGCTTGCACAGGATGAAAAATGAAAGTCATTTTAATATAGCAGCTTTATTATAGGTAATTTTGCAGTAAAGGGAACTAAACAGCGTCCATTTTATATAAATTAAACTTAAATGACTGGAATAAACGTTCAAAGAACACATGTAGGAGGACCAACCGTTTACATAACGAGCGCGGGTTATATATATGACATGACTATTACACATAGAATATTGCAACGTGGTGCAACACGATGTTACGATCACTTTTTACATTTAATAATATCCTTTAACTTACGACCATCACATTTTTATCGTGTTAAGTATTAATAATTAAGTATATAATCAGGAATAATAAAGGTTATTACATAGCGCAGTAATTGATATATTATACAACACTGAAACCTCTTGCTATTGTAATACAATAATTATTTAAGCAACTGTGACATTGCAGTTCCGAGAGGTTCCTATGTCTCTGTCGCACCTGCGTCCTAACACGTTAATTAACGCATTAAAAATGACACCATACCGATGTGCGCAACAGTTCCGACACACTAATTAACAGGAAGTAAAATTTGTACAGAACTCCGTTAATGAAGTTATTTAACGCGTTATGTTAGGCGCATTCGGGCTTTCCCGTTAACATTAACGTTAACGCAAATGTGACAGAGATTTCAGAGTGCCTAAACAGCCGTCAATGGAACAGCTTTTTCACATTAAACTAATCTAACACCTCCCACCGTTGTTTCGATTAATGTACAATAACACGGGTGCGATACTATAGAAAATATCAATGAGAAAACGACATCGAAAATAAACAGCGTGCGGCGATGGCCGCGCAACTACTGCATCTACTCACCTACTATTAATTCATACGATAATTTATCTCATGACGTACTTAACTAGTCGTAGTAAACGATATATAGTATTGGAAGAGATAAATAAACTTCCATAAATATCATCTTAAATAAGTACTTATTGGAACATTTTAAAAAATACAATACAATAGACCGCATAGTTACAGTTAATAATGATATGGCAGTTGGTTACGACACAGGGGCTCGAACCTCGATGGCACAGATAGCTGCCTTCGGTTTGGTTTGTATTCCAAGCTGCGGCGCACGATGGAACGAATATAAATAGGTAGTGAAAACTAAAGTCAATACATTCAACGATATTGTACACGTCAAATGTCACGTCACTGGGATAGTTAGCGCTAAACCCGTAATAAGAAAGTAATAAAAGGCTCTAAAACGCTGCTGCCCAGTAGACCAAACTAAAAAATAATCCATTATTGCTGTGCTAACAAATATAATACATATAAGCTAAGAATAATTCAACAACTAAATATAAAAACTTATAAAATAAGTAATATATAATCTAATAACAAAACGTAATTACATCATCCGAAATTCGTACTTAGCACTGATATGTGCTAAAAATGCATTAATAGTGTCTAGTAGATTATATTAAACCCAAAAAAAATGTTTGATTCCGCTTTATGTAGTCTATTGAGATTCACAGTTTGATATGGTATAAGTGAAATAATAGCTGACATTTGTTCAGAATAAATCACCCCAGTGTGTGTTATGTATATGACGATTACGACAATATCTTTGCACATGACACTTTACATATATTTAAGTGTATTCCATTTCGTTGATATAAGAGGTCAGTGTTTCTACTCATTTATACCAGTTTCATCGTGCACTGCGTCTCAGAAAAAGAAAACAAAACGGCGAGCGAGCAGCTATGCCAGTTCCATAGAAGAATGTTCAGTTCGAACCCCCTTACTAAAGGCCAAAAGCACATAAAATTGTATTAGTCCTTGACACGACGCTACTCGACGCTACTCTACGTATCTATTGACTATAACATTCTATCACCTACTATATAATATAGCTAGCAGTCTCAGCCACGACGTTTTACTCACTGTCTCCAAAACACCCAATAGCAGATAGCAGATAGCAAATGTCATGAGAAAATAACGATAAAAGTAATGAATTATTCGCTTTGTAACAAAACTTAATGACAAGTAACAAGACTGCCATTCGACCGAATTATCTGTCAATACCTGGTTTATCAAAATATACTTGGGACTGAAACGAATCATTTTTGTGTTTTCCCGAACCATTTTTTCCTTATCAAGACATTTAGCAACATGTCAACAATTTCAGTTATAACGGCTGAAACATATCCCGTTAGGTTAAAACATGGTTACGTGGTGTTCTTGCCGTTCCTTTCTAGGATTTCGTTTAAATCGACTAGTAGGTATAATCCGACGATGATGAAGATGAGCAACATTATCTTTCTGCGATTTTTACGAACACCAACTAGGGTTACCTATAATATTATACAGTAACACGGTTATTAAGGCCCTTTCCCCTTCTTCCCCATACTATACTATGCTGGCTATGATAGCGGTTAGGATGACGGTGGGGCACGAGATGCTAAGAATCGCAGGAAGAGATTTGGATCATGCCACCAACGACCACTGCACCTGATACAAATACCTGAACGCAGAAGACTGATGATTAGATATAATTATGAGCTGAACAGAGTTGTACAAGTTAAAGTGGAGTATATTCGCACTAGTCCGAAGACTTGGGAAGAACACATTAATACTCAAATCTGCCAACGGCGGTGTCGGGTTTCTCGTCCACGCAAAACGCGTAAGAAACACAAAAGACCGAAACCACGGCTACTTCTTATTGAACAAAGTCTAACGAGATTGAAGATCGAGTCCGGCGCCTTAATTGAACCAAACTCCAAAGCTCTGGAAAAAGTAGTCACTTACTACGGACGTTTGTAGACACCTCTTGATGAGCTGCTGTTCCCAGGCAGACGGACGACACACTAGCCCAGTTGAACCAACAATTACCGAAGATATTCCGGAAATCAATAAAAGATAAGGGAACATTTTAAGCAGCTAAAAAATAACAAGGCACCGCGCGCGGCGATGGAATCACAACCGAACTATTAAAAGCCGGCTAAAGTGAAAATGGGCAGGCCACATCTTTGGGAGAACCAATAATTGATGCATTGAAAAGTCCTCCAATGGTGCTCGGGTCTGGGCAAATGAACACTAATTACCTAAATAAGATAGGGAGAAACCATAAGATTCGGAGGGCTAGGACCGGTCAGAATGGCGCCAATTAAAGGAGACCCATGTTCAGCGGTGGATTTGAAAGACTAATAGACAAATATTTATTATACATTAAGACAAAACCTTTTCTATCACGATTTATAGACAAAATAATAAAGTTAATGTTTTTTTGGGCGAAATTGTATTTTTTTATTAGCTTTAATGAATTTTAATTCTTTAAAAAAAATTCAAAGCTTTTATGTTGGTGAAAATATTGAAATAAATCCAAGTTAACAACCATAAAACAGCGAATAACGACACGAAGACGAATATTCTAAAAATCATTGTTATTCACTTTCGTTGATACATACCACCTATACATTGCCTCTGATCTTGACAGGTGCTAGATTGATGAAGAGTTAGTAGTTGGAACCTGCTATCTCAGGACTGGTCATTCCTAACCCTATGTTATCCGTTAAGGGTCTTGACAGGTATAAGAACCGCATATTACAACACAACTCATCTATCACAACTTAAACAAAACACTAAAAAACCACATCAACTCAAATTCATTCACTTGTGCAAGAGCACGAGTAGATATAGTCAACAAGCACCAACGAACGACGTACTATATAAAACAAACAACACAAAAGAAGCCAACAAGGAGAACATTAATCATAACTGGAAACAAATATCATAATTAAACCGGTGTTCGTGAAAAATAATGATAAAACTAGACACAACAGTGGAACTCAGTTCTCCATTTATGCATTCGATTGTCAAAACATTTATATAATCATTTGTACGCTTATACTTAAAAATAGTTTAAGTTATAAGTATCGAAAAGTCAGAAATCACGTAGCGTTGATATAAAGGTTTCAAAGCTGATTAAAAAAGTGAATCTTACAGCGTGAAAATATAAAAAACTACAAGCTACTACCAAACAGACACCACTGGCCACGCGCAACATAACAAATGCCCCAGCTTACTTCACTAACACACACACAAGTAACTGGCTTATTCAGACTATATTTGAAACAATAAAACTTAATTCTAACAACTTATATTAAGAATCACATACACAGATTTTCAATAGTAATTATTGATTTTCTACTTTTAGCACGTACCTACACTCGTCATATGGTCATTGACTTAAAATTACATTTAATCGAGTTACTATCCAAATGGAACTTTGAGAATAATCTTATTTATTTAATAGAAAAGATGGAGTTATAAATCTGCCTGGCGTACTGACACCGATGCATAATCGTAGTCTTAAAATTATTATTTAAAAGTATCGAGTTTTGAGCAACTCCCGTTCAATGGACCTAAGAAAGTAAAGTACACGAGATAAGGGCACAAATAGCGAAGCACGTAATCACTGCCATAAAAACGACTAAAAAATATAGGACTTTGAAATACTTTTATTACACTTAGCGACTAAAATAGAACAGATAAGGTAAGTATAACTTTCCCAGACATTGCCGTAAAATACGTTTAAAACTATATAAGGCTTTAAAATCTTGTTAAAATTTTCTACCACATTACAATAATATTCACTGAAGGTTAGTCATACGTGAATACTATCTGTTCTAATTAAAATAGACACAATTCTGGATAAAGATTCTAATAATTTAATGATTCAATGTAAATCCACGGCTTGGTACTGTGTGAAGTAATTAAATCCTATACTTAATCATTAAAATTGATCCATATAATTTTAAGAAAGTCCTGCGGTAGCAATCGCCGAAGATGAAAGTGAGCTATCATAAATCTTGAGAACAGAATTAAGGCGCCTAATAATATACGTGTCTGCGAGCTACCGCCCGGGTCACTGGTCATCGAGGAATTACATGTAACGCTCATTTCATTACTTCGTGTCATACATTAAAATTAGAATTCGCGCCCGGACTTCAGATAATACTTACTACAAAAATATTACGCTCGACTATAATCCCAACAATTTCAATTCCAAGTCATTGCTAATTTTAACATACACTGTTCAAGTTAACAAATATAATCACGACGACGGACAATAAACATTAATTTATACAAAGCACACAGGACACGCTACATAATGATATGAAGATAGGCAGGCGACGACTGTCGGACCGTAGGCTGGTGACCAGACTACCCACGGGGACGAGACGTGAACAATCCGACGAAATGAAATGCACGTAAACTTTTGCTTGTGCTTTACAACTTTGCATTTTATTTTCAGTCGGCTTACGTGTTGATTTATCGTTCACTCGTCCCCTACTCGAGGGTTCCTCCGATATAAAATGATGCTTGGTCCAATCTACCCTCGTTGAAAACAAACACTTCAGGGCCTTACTTACGTTAAGGAAACCGTGGCAAACTTTTAATTCACCACATACCCTACTCACTGGCAGCTTCGATCATCTCAATGTTAACATTGCGTTTACTAGAAGCGATCAAAGAATGAATCTGCCACTGGTTTCCGACGACGTACTCGATTATAATTCATAGATAGGAATAAAATACTATTAGAAGATTTCAAGAGGTACATTTAGTAAATAAGTAGCGCTCACAGCTCCACGTTGTTGAGGTTGGAGCCGGAGTGCGTGGGCAGGTCGTCGGTGAGCAGCAGCGTGCCGATGGGCACGACGGCCGCGTCGCGCTCGCGCAGCTTGCGCATCTCGTTGCGCAGCTTCTCCAGCACCGCGTAGTTGGGCTCGTTGTGGCGCGCCTTGTCCTGCAGCAGCGTGATCTGCTGCTCCTCCAGCTTCTTCTCCTTGCAGCTCTTCACCGACCGCGACCCGTACAGCCGCAGAAGGGAGCCCCACGACCGAACGTGCGGGTGCAACGCCTGAAAACGTAGTACAGTGTCGCAATACTATGGCAGGCTTCCAATGAGTACCGAGTCCGAATGCCAAAAGAGTTTGTCGTATACTCACAAATAAAACAGTAATAAAAAACAACTCTAAACGCTAACACTCATACCCCCGCAGTAGGATTCCCTGTGTCACGGGCGGCATTGACAACACAAATAACACGTCACTAACACCCATAATTCGAGAACAAATATTTATCTGTCACAAGTATCGACCCCGGCCGGGAATTGACCCCCGGGACCCGTCGCTTCGCAGGCAGGGTGGTCACTACGAACTAGGCTACAGGACCCTCAATAAGAATACATAGAATTCTAAATCTGTTTAGAATTAAAAAATATATTTTTATACTAATGACACTTTTAGAATAATTTAACATACGGTATCGATAGACGTAACTATTTACAAAAACATGCGAAGAATGCGAGAAATAGTAGAAAGAGCGTACGCTCAACGCTCTTTCTACTATTTCTTATAACTTAAGAAAAAATAGAATAGTGAAACTGGCCACTGATAACCGCGAAACAATTATTTCTGTTTTAAGTAATTTAATGAAACCTAAACCTATTTATGCAAAACATAACGTCGTATACGTCAATACGTCACGCTTGGGGAAGGTT